>WSYH01007178.1:20000-34225 GCA_036426205.1 Ascaphus truei | reverse complement strand
TTTTGCCGCTTGGGGGGAGCACGGAGGAGCGGTCACGGACCGCTCCCATCCATGGGGCTGGCACCGCATTTTACCTACTGTGTCGGTGTTCTGAGATAGCAGAGCCACCAGACCAGACGAGTAGAGGCAGCACAGAGGTGCGTGTGTGTGTATATATGTGTGTGTGTGTATATGTGTGTGTGTAAATATTTATCTATTGTGTGTGGTGTGTTGTGTCTTGTGTGTGTTCTATGTGTGTGTGGTACTATATTTTATGTGGTGCTGTGTGTTGTGGTGTTGTCTGTGTGTGTGTATATGTGTGTGTATATTCTATATGTGTGGTGTGTGTGTGTGTTCTGTGTGTGTGTATCTTTGTGTGTGTGTGTTGTGTGTATTTGTGTGTGTACTGTGTGTGTGTGTATATGATTGTGTGTTGGGGGTTCTGTGTGTGGTACTACTGTTGTGTGTGTGTGTGTGGTGTTGTTGTGTGTTGTGTGTGGTTGTGGTGTGGTGTGTTGTGGTGTGTGTTTATGAGTGTGAATATATTTTCTCAGTTGCACAATGTTTATAATAATTTATTCTCACACATGTCTTTTTTTTTTATTTGTAAATTCATATAATTAAACACACCACACACACCCACACACACCCAACACACACACACACACACACACACACCACACACACACACACCACACCACCCACACCCCACACCACCCACACACCACACACACACCACCACACACACCCAACACACGTTCCCCATTGACACACAAAACACACAGACCACTTCAAATTGACAACACACGTTACCCAATGACACACACACACCCACACACACACACTGACAGCTACAAGTGACACACACACACACACACAGTTATACCCGCCTCCCAAGCGTGCTTGCTGTCCCCTCTGCCCAGAACAGCAAAAAGCTCCTGGTATAGACGAGCGGCAGCAAGCAACCGCGAGCACACCACCAAATTCTTTACTAGTCCCAGGCCCTTATGTAGGCCTTCTTGCGCTCAAGGACCATGAAGCTCAGGAACTTTGGTCTCGACTACTCTGCGTCGCCATCATAATCTCTCCTGGCAATCTCCCGCATAAGACACCGCAGCAACAACAGGTTGACAGTTGCATTAGTGGTCACCGGAGCAGGAGTACACATCTTCTTATTCACCCAGGCGATGAATCTCTGTGGATCCCACAGGGGCTGTGTACTCATCTTGACCCCTTCCTCCAGATGGGCATTTTAGTATAAATAGATATGGGATTACAGCTGACATTTATTTATATAGCTTGTTACTGAGTCTGTAAACCTTGATTGCAAAATTTAGGTATGATCTGTATTTTTTTTGTTTGCTAATGCATTGAAAATAAGGTTAAATAGGGGGAAAATGAAGCTCAAAGTGGCACACACAAAAATATGGCAGCCATAGGATACCAAATATCACAAGCAGTGGCTGGAATGGGGTTAATATTTAGGGAGCATTTAAAGGGTGGGGGGGTATTATAATACTCAGATTAACATAAATGTGGTTCTTGTCCTGATTTTAAAGGATACGATTCAGGTAAACAAATGGGAGTTTGATTTTTGAAGCAGTATATACAACATTGCGCCCTTACTGAATTTAACTCAACCTGGCAAATTTTTAGATCAGCATTCACTGTAACCTGGGTTTCAACGCATCTCCCCATTTTTAATCATGTTTAGCACGTTTATGCCAACAAACACATACCCATCGCCTCCTTTCCATGACCGTGGGGGGGGGGCACTTTTTTATTTCCCATTTATGATATAAAAGTGACCAGTTGTCCGTAACTTACTATTGAAAGGAAGGCAGCAAGGTTTTAAAGAGATCTCCCACCCCCCACCCCCCACCCCCCCAATACAGTGCTCAGCGCTAACAGCCACGCACAGCTCTCGCCATGTTTCAGCTTTATCCTGCTCACATCAGACTTGTGGCGCGATGATTGGTCACCTGTCACGTGTAGGGGTGCGTGGGACTTTGCGCCTGGTGGGGGCTGCGCTCCAATGGCTGCACTAGCTGTACGTGAGTCCACGGACAACTTGCAGAGGGATGTGGGCAGCTTTCTCAATGGCCCCTGCTATAAGGTTCAGCAGAAGCTCAAAAAATAGCGGAAGAAATTTAACTAGCCCAAAAACCCGCAACTAGCTAAAATTTCCCCCGCGAACTGGGACTAAAACTAGCCCAATTGGGCGGGAAAACCCGCAGACCTGCATCACTGGAGGGCGAGAGGGTCCTTTCTCTCCAACCACCTCAGAAGTAGGTAAGTCCTCTTTAAATTTGAAGTATGGATGGCTCTACTTCTGGAGACTCAGCTCCGGAATCGGGCCCAAGCTGTAGTGTCCCTGCATGTGTGATAGCACCATGCCGGGAATGGGGTATAATAGTTCATACAGCAAGTCCTATAGCCCTTGCTACATGCATGGGTAGTGCGCCGAGAGGCTCTGGAGTTGCCAAATCTCCGGAGGACATGTGTGCTCCATCCTCGGATAGGGTGTATTAAGATCAGGGCCTCGCGTTTGGAAGTAGGTGATGTCACACTGCTTGCCGTGGGACCAAGCATCCAGCTCTCCTCCTGCGCGACTCGCATAGGAGCATAGTCAGTTGAAGAAAGTCCTTGCCCTCTATATTAATTAGGAGAACCCCTCTTGGCAGCTCCAGCCTTTGGGCTATTTGCTCAATCATGGTATCAGATTGACATTGTGGGGAACACGGTAGACACAGGTCTTGCTGGTGGTTCCATGTGCGTCTGTGGTGTGATATCTGCATCCGACTCACACCCCATGTGATGGCTGTTAATTCTTCATCTCCTCCCCTGGTGGATCCAGGAGTCCCGGCATGAAAAAGAGTCAGCTATGGCTTCGCGACAACACACTAACCTGCAAACTCTGCATGCGGTTCTCCCAATTTTGTCGGGAACCGCTTCTCCGACCCTCAGATCCTCCTCAGGGACCCTGAATTCACACCAGTGTATGCTTGGAGTTCCATCTTGGGGGTGCTATCTTTCAAGCGTCCACACCATTGGCAGATACTACCCCCCTGCACATTCTAGGACATAGCAGTTGAGACACACGCCTGTAGACCCATCTTAGGTGCTGTCTTCAAGCGGTCCACACCGTTGGCATACTACTATGTGTACTTGGCTGATACCATAGTATCACGCACTCTCAGCCCTGGAACATGTAACAATAGGAGTACACCATGACTAATTCCATCGTGGGGTGCTATCTTCAAGCGGTCCACACTGCATGCATATATACCCGCGTGCACTCGGCTTATTCCATGTTTTTCACGCACATCTCAGCCATTAATGTTGAAGACAACTTGCTCCGATTATAGTGGGTTCAGGACATCTCTAAATATGCAATTGTCCCAAACAAGGTAACAACGGCCCTGTTACAGTGAGTGCCCCCATTCACTTCTCAGTTATGCAGTCGTGAGCTGGCTGCTTCCCTTGACACTCCCTAGGGAGCACCTCAGCTTGCAAGCAGTGGGGAATTGTGGCTTGTATACAGTGACAGGTCCTTCACTTCTCCCCTCAGCATATCTCCTCTATTCTTTTGCTGTCCCTATTGCTCATCTCACAGCACCTCCAAATGTAACACCTTCTCCCCCCCCCCTAAGGGAGATCTGTAGCTACCAAGATATGGTGTAGTGCTGGGTAGCTCACCTGTGGTGGTCCAGGAGGCCTGAGTCCTCGCAGATGGTGGAGGGAGCAGCAACGGACAGACTTTTGGGATCGTCGGTAGAGCACCTCCTCCTGCAGGCCTCTGCCAGAGGCAGGGAGCAGTCCTACAGGAATACCTTCCAGTAATTCACACGCAGACAGGAACAGTTCACCATTTATTTGAAGGCCAACCTGATCCTTCCTTCTCATACAAGAGAGGTATTTTTACAACCAGCAGACATGGAACCAAAGTAAACTAATCCAGTGACATGTTTAAGGGGTCTTATCTGAGTAATTGATACATTTTTACTCATCTGACATCTATAAATATTTTACATTTATTTTAAAAGTTAGGCTATGGAAGGGTTTGATCGCCTCCATAGGTTGCGGGCCGCAAGACGCGACAATAGGCCCCCTTAAGGCTCATCAAAGGATAGCTGGTCTGCCCGATGGGGGTGCCGACTTGGGGTGACCCAGCTATGTTCAGGGGGGCCACTTAATCTATTCTTCATGCTGCTTGCTCCTAGCTAGTGTGTGAATTGTAGGAGGGTTAAACGATTCAGGAATATTTCGGCCAGGGAGCATCAGCCACAGGTCAGAAACATTTGAAGAAAGTTTAGGAGTTTTTGGATAGTGTTGTAAGGTAAACAGTACAGGCATACCCCGGTTTAGGATACTCACTTTAAGTACACGCGCGAGTAAGGACATATCGCTCAATAGGCAAACGCAGCTCGCGCATGGCGCCTGTCAGCATGTCCTGAACAGAAATACCGGCTCCTACCTGCACCGAAGCTGTGCGCAAGCGGGGAGACTATAGAGCCAGTTACAAATGCGTTATTACATCAGTTATGCCACATATATGGACGATTGCAGTACAGTCATGCATCGTAAGTGGGAAAAGGGTAGTGCTTCACTTTAAGCACATTTCGCTTTAAATACTACTGGACCCTTGTGTTACGTTAATGCGGAGTATGCCTGTACTGGCTCCCTACCTGTACCGAAGCATCGATAAGTGGAAAAAAATGAGTGCTTCACTTTAAGTACATTTTCGCTTTACATACATGGGCTGGACCCATTGCGTACGCTAATGCGGGGTATGCCTGTACAACCTTGATGTCTTTCATGTATGCAAGGGGCCTCTGCAGCGCAGGAACTGTCCACGGAATTGCCCATCTGACTAGATTCCCTGCACCTTGACTAGATTCCCCTGCACCTTTTCTGTAACTTCCCCTTTTTAGCAGTCCTTGCTAAAGGAACTGGACCTGCACTAAGGATTGTATACAGAGGACATACGTAATGCATCTTTCTGTCTTTTATGTGTGAGGCTGAGAAAATATGAGAGAACAGGCAGGTTTGAAATTTTGCCGCTGGGGGGACGAGGAGCGGTCACGTGACCGCTCCCATCCAATGGGCTGCAGCCGGCATTTTACCTACTGGTCGGTGTTCTGAATAGCAGAGCCACCAGACCAAGACAGAGTAGAGCAGCACAGAGGTGCGTGTGTGTGTATATATTTGTGTGTTGTATATGTGTGTGTGTATATATATAATATTATATGTTGTGTGTGTGTTGTATATGTTGGTGTATATTTGGTAGTATCTTTATTTGTGTGTGCGTGTGTGTGTGTGTGTGGTTGTTGTGTGTCTTGTGTGTGTTTTTTTTGTGTGTGTGTTGTGTGTTTTTGTGTTGTGTTTTGTGTTTTGTGTGGTGTGGGTGTCGTAGTTGGTGTGTGTTTGTGTGGTGTCTTGTGTGTGTGTTTAGGTGATTGTGTGTGTATATGTGTGTGTGTGTGTGTGTGTGTGTATATGTGTGGTTGTGTGTGTGGTGTGTGTGGTGTGTGTGTGGTGTGTGATTTATGAGTGTGAATATATTTATCAAAGTTGCACAATGTTAATAAATAATTATCTCACAAGACAACATGTCTTTTTTTTATTTGTAAAATATTATATAATATACACACACACACACCACACACACACACACACACACACAACACACACCAGCACCACACACACACACACACACACACACACACACACCACACAACACACACACACACACACACACCACACACACACACACCACCACGTTCCCCAGTGACACACCAACACACACAGACCACTTCAAGTGACCACACACAGTTACCCAATACACCACACACACACAACACAACACTGCAGCTACCAAGTGACACACACACACACACACACAGTGATACCCCGCCTCCCAAGCGTCTTGCTGTCCCCTCTGCCAGAAACAGCAAAAGCCTGGTAGAGCGAGCGGCAGCAAGCAACAGCGAGCAGCACCACCAAATTCTTTACTATGTCCCAGGCCTTATGTAGGCCTTCTTGCGCTCAAGGAAGCCATGAAGCTCAGGAACTTGGTACTCGACTACTCGCGTCAGCCATCATAATCTCCCTGGCAATCTCCCGCATAAACACCGCAGCAAACAACAGGTTGACAGTTGCATTAGTGGTCACCAGGCAGGAGTAGCATCTTCTGATCACCCAGGAGGATGAATCTCTGTGCTCCACAGGGCTGTGTACTCATCTTGACCCCTTCCAGATGGGCATTTTAGTATAAATAGATATGGGGATTACAGCTGACATTTATTTTATAGCTTGTTACCTGAGTCTGTAACCTTGATTGCAAAATTTAGGTATGATCTGTATTTTTTTTGTTTGCTAATGCATTGAAAATAAGGTTAAATAGGGGGAAAATGAAGCTCAAAGTGGCACACACAAAAAAATATGGCAGCCATAGGATACCAATATCACAAGCGTGCTGGAATGGGGTTAATATTAGGGAGCATTAAAGGGTGGGGGGGTATTATAATACTCAGATTACAATAATGTGGTTCTTGTCCTGATTTTAAAGGATACGATTCAGGGTAAACAAATGGAGTTTGATTTTGAAGCAGTATATACACATTGCGCCCTTACTGATAATTACTCAACCTGGCAAATTTTTAGATCAGCAGTCACTGTAACCTGGGTTTCAACGCATCTCCCATTTTAATCATGTTTATGCACGTTTAGCACAACATACACATGCCCTCCTTCCATGACCTGGGGGGGGGGGGGGCACTTTTTTTTCCCATTTATGATATAAAAGACCGTGTGTCCGTACTTACTATTGAAAGAAGGCAGCAAGTTTTTAAGAGATCTCCCACCCCCCACCCCCCACCCCCCCAATACAGTGCCAGCGCTAACACCACGCACAGCTCTCCGCCATGTTTCGACTTTATCCTGCTCACATCAGACTTGTGCGCGATGATTGGTCACCTGTCCGTGTAGGGGGTCGTGGGACTTGGCGCTGGTGGGGGGCATGCGCTCCAATGGCTGCACTAGCTGTACGTGAGTCACGGGACAACTTGCAGAGGGATGTGGCAGCTTCTCAATGGCCCCTGCTATAAGGTTCAGCAGAAGCTCAAAAAATAGCGGAAGAAAATTTAACTACCCCAAAAAACCCCAACTAGCTAAAATTTCCCGCGGAACTGGGACTAAAACTAGCCCAATTGGCGGGAAAACCGCAGACCTGCATCACTGAGGGCGAGAAGGGTCCTTTCTCTCCAACCACCTCAGAAGTAGGTAAGTCCTCTTTAATTTGAAGTATGGAGTGGCATCACTATCTGGAGACTCAGCTCCGAATCGGGCCCAAAGCTGTAGTGTCCCTGGCAATGTGTGATAGCACAGCCATGCCGGATGGGGTATAATAGTTCTACAGCAATCCATATAGCCCTTGCTACATGCATGGGTATGCGCCGATGAGGCTCTGGAGTTGCCAAATCATCCGGAGGACTGTGTGCTCCATCCTCGGATAGGGTGTATTAATCGGGGCCTCGCGGTTGGAAGTAGGTGATGTCACCACTGCTTCCGTGGGACCGACATCCAGCTCCCTCCGGCAGTCCGCATAGGAGCATAGTTGAAGAAAGTCCTTGCCCTCTATATTTTTAGGAGAACCCCTCTGGCAGCTCCAGCCCTTTGGGCTATTTGCCATCATGGTATCAATACATTGTGGGGAACACGGTAGACACAGGTCTTGCCTGGGTGGTTACCATGTGCGTCTGCTGGGTGTGATATCTGCATCCGAACTACCCCATGTGATGGCTGTTAATTCTTATCTCCTCCCCCTGGTGGATCCGGAGTCCCAGCCGTTGAAAAAGGAGTGCAGCTATGGCTTTCGCGACAAGCCACACATACCTTGCAAACTCTGCATGCGGTTCTCCAATTTTGTCGGAACCGCTCTCCGACCTCAGGATCCTCCTCAGGGACCCTGAATTCAACACAGTGTATGCTTGGAGTTCCATCTTGGGGGTGCTATCTTTCAAGCGGTCCACACCATTGGCAGACTACCCCCTGCACATTCTAGGACATAGCAGTTGAGCACACCCTGTAGACCCATCTTAGGGGTGCTGCTTTCAGCGGTCCACACCGTTGGCATACTACTATGTGTACTTGGCTGATACCATGATATCACGCACATCTCACACCCTGGAACATGTAACAATAGATGACACACCATGACTAATTCCATCGTGGGGTGCTATCTTCAAGCGGTCCACACTGCATGCATATACCCGCGTGCACTCGGCTTATTCCATGTTTTTCACGCCCATCTCAGCCAATTAATGTGAAAGAACATTGCTCCGATTATGTGGTTCAGGCATCTCTCAAATATGCAATTGTCCAAACAAGGTAACAAACGGCCCTGTTACAGTGAGTGCCCCCATTCACTTCTCAGTTATGCAGTCGTGAGCTGGCTGTTCCCTTGACACCTCCATAGGGAGCACCTCAGCTTTGCAAGCAGTGGGGAATTGGTGGCTTGTATACAGTGACAGGTCCTTCCTTCTCCCTCAGCATATATCCTCTTATTCTTTTGCTGTCCTATTGCTATCTCAGCAGCACCTCCAAATGTAACCTCTCTCCCCTCCCCCCTAAGGGAGATCTGTAGCTACAAGATATGGTTGTAGTGCTGGGTACTCACCTGTGTGGTCCAGGAGGGCCTGAGTCTCCGCAGATGGGGGAGGAGCAGCAACAGGACAGACTTTTGGATCGTCGGTAGAGCACCCATCCTGCAGGGCTCTGCCAGAGGCAGGGAGCAGTCCTACAGGAATACCTTCCAGTAATTCACACGCAGACAAGGAACAGTTCACCATTTATTTGAAGGCCAGACCTGATCCTTCCTTCTCATACAGAGAGTTTTTAACACACAGCAGACATGGAACCAAAGTAAACTAATTCCAGTGACATGTTTAAGGGGTCTTATCTGAGTAATTGATACATTTTTACTCATCTGACATCTATAATATTTACATTTATTTTTAAAAGTTATCTATGGAAGGGTTTGATTCGCCTCCATAGGTTGCGGGCCGGCAAGACGCGACAATAGGCCCCTTAAGGCTCATCAAGGATAGCTGGTCTGCCCGATGGGGTGCCGACTTGGTGTGACCCGCTATGTTCATGGGCCACATAATCTATTCTTTCATCTCTTTGCTCCTAGCTAGGTGTGAATTGTAGGAGGGTTAAAGACGATTCAGGAATATATTCGGCCAGGGAGCATCACACAGGTCAGAAACATTGAAGAAGTTTAGGAGTTTTTGGATAGTGTTGTAAAGGTACAGTACAGGCTACCCCGGTTTAAGGATACTCACTTTAAGTACACTCGCGAGTAAGGACATATCCGCTCAATAGGCAAACGGCAGCTCGCGCATGCGCCTGTCACATGTCCTGAACAGAAATACCGGCTCCCTACCTGCACCGAGCTGTGCGCAAGCGGGGAGACTATAGAGCCGTTCAATGCGTATTTACATCGTTATGCACATATATGACGATTGCAGTACAGTACATGCATCGATATGGGAAAAGGTAGTGCTTCACTTTAAGCACATTTTCGCTTTAAATACATACTGGACCATTGTGTACGTCGTAATGCGGAGTATGCCTTACTGGCTCCCTACCTGTACCGAAGCATCGATAAGTGGAAAAAATGAGTGCTTCACTTTAAGTACATTTTTCGCTTACATACATGGTCTGGACCCATTGCGTACGCTAATGCGGGGTATGCCTGTACAACCTTGATGTCTTCATGTTCAAGGGGGCCTCTGCAGCGGCAGGAACTGTCCAGGAATTGCCCATCTGACAGATTCCCCTGCACCTTGAACTAGATTCCCCTGCACCTTTTCTGTAACTTCCCCTTTGAGCAGTCCTGGCTAAAGGAACTGGGACTCTGCACTAAAGGATTGTATACAGAGGACATACGTATGCATCTTCTGTCTTTTATGGACTGTTCTCTCAAGCACACACTTGTGGTGCAATTCAGAACCTTTGGCACATAATGTGTTTTTCTGTGTAACAATAAGATTAAGCTATAGTGTGCCAATCACCCTTCTTTCGTGGCTTTTTTTATATGCAGAATGGCCAAATTTATAAAGTAAGAATCAACACGTTTGACTAGCTGTTCTTTTAGTCTGTTACAGTAAACCCAATTTTTTTGCTAAATGGGACAGCAAGCTGTTGGAGTTTTAGAAGACTAGGCAAGATCAATTTCATGGATATTATATTAATATCATAAAAAAAGGGGGGGTATGTGACAGTACCTCATCATGCTACATATTAATAGACCGTTGCAATGTTAATGTTGGGGCATGTCCTACTGTTTGTTGTGTGCCATATTTGCTACCTTGTTATTGCACTATTGAGGTAGTTGTATTACTCCCGGACATTAAGCATTGCAACTGCTATTATATATGTATCACATGAGGTACTGACACATTACCCGTTTTTTATAATGAACATTGAAACCAAGTAATCTTTTTATCTAATCATATATATCTATCATAGTCTCTCTAAGGGAGGTATCCCTCAGGGCCAATGCCTGAATGTGCCGCTGAAATGGATTGATATTACTCTAGTTGAATTGTACTCCATACATACTTACACAACAGAAATTGCTGTTCCTTTTCCCTGCCGTCTGGTGGACATTTCGTGTTGTACGGTATTACCCTAATATGCAAACTCAGTTAGGTAACCTATCATGGATAACCAATTTAATTTCCTAACACCTTATACAAACATAGACCATTTCTTTCCTACCAGGATGTATGAGTAGATATTACTGTGTGCACACATATATCATTTGACTTTAAAAAAAAACATTGATATATACGTTTGATATATATATATATATATATATAATATATATATATATATATATATAATATATATATATATCCCAGTACGCTACCACATCGCCCCCCACCTTGGGATTTTAAACCTTATTCACTGTAAATAACCTTTCCCCATGTATATTGCGGATGTAATAAAATTTTATTATTTGGTGGAACTATTTGGACCAGTTTTAAGTATAGCTGATCACATGGTCACATGACTGCCATTTAGGATTATCTCATGGACTCATACAGTCCTTCTCCTTTATAAATACCGGCATTGAGTGCAGCATTTAGGGACCTTTTTTTCTGATCCCTTGCGGATTATACTCTAGTATCTGATGCTCATTCCATATGCAACTTGCGTTCCAACACATCCATTACGTAATTTAGGAGTACCCAAGGTGAGCAGTCCGGTCAACTCTCTATTGGGTTATTCTTCTGGCATATGAAACAGCGGCGCAATGGCAATAGTGTGTAAATCTGGAAAGCTTACTTGGCCTGAAATTCTATGAAAATCCATTTTTCTCCATGTCTGCAATATGATTGCTCTCCACTCTCTTTTTCTCATCCCATCACCATCCATCCAATGCCTCATGGAAAGGACCAAAATCAATCTATGGAGCAGGACCTCCGATGTTCATCTCAGACCATCAGAAGACTGGGAACCTTCTTCCCTGGGCTTTTTGCCTGCAACTCCTTGAGGAAAAATTCATCCAGGAATCTTCTTCTGCGCATATGTTTTACCACCACCTTTCGACCCTCCGGGAGTACCCTGTAGTGGCTTTCAAGTCCCTTCATCAGTCCTATCAAACTCACCCGATTCCTCTCCTATTGGACGTTTGAGGTCAGATCGAAACTCAATTCCAGGAGATCCCTGGGAATCCTCTTCAGTATCTAATCCACTGGATTGGGCTGTGGTCCTGAGAGGGCTCCTGGTGAACTATGAGCAAATTCATGCACCTTCCACTGGATGTTCCACTCAAACCTACAATAAATCGTCCGGAGTCCGCTCCTGGAGGGAGGGGGTGTGAAATGTACTGTCAGGTCTGCCATTGTGACCGTCCACCTTCGGCACCAACACATCCCTGAATTTCTTATCCCACCAAGATGGCCTGGCCACTGAGTTAATTTCACCCTCACCCAAAGTTGCTTCATTCCACCACCAAACTGGATGAAGGTTGTATCAGCTGCACCTGTTCCTGTCCTTTATAGAAGCCATTTCCATCAGCAGTGCCAAGAGCAAAGTTCTCAACCTTCACTATCGTGGACACCATCTTTATCACCCGGTATGCTTTGGCCTTTGCTGAACCTCTGCCTGTACTTTGGACTCCATTTGTTATCTTCATGCCCTGATCTTGGAACCGTTACCCCAACTACAGTGCTGCACTTTTCAGATATCGGCTTCATTTTTTAATGTGGGTCTGAAGGACATGATGAGAGAGGTGTTGCTCTTAGTGGACTGTGGGCCCATTTTAGGCTTAAAATGGACTCACATGTGACAGGATGTTGCTTGCCAGCGAACGTTGGTGGGAGTGTTTACCTGGTTTTGGCCCCCCATATGTGGTCTAGTACATTTGGCCACCAACCAAGCAACACCACAGCGGTCCACCACCACTAAAGGCTCGCCGCAGGGTGGATCGCCCTTTGACATTTTGCTGCATGCAAAGAGCACTCCCCCGCCATGTAATTCCTGCATGGCCACCACCGCACCCGTCATCAATGTCTTGTTCATCAAAGATGTTGCTAGAGAGTGGAGGGCCACGTAACTCAGAGTGGCAGACCACGGACATTGATTCCGGTATTGTGAGTTCTAAGTACTTTTATTTCTTCTCCTATTGAGTCGTTAGGGCCAGTGCAGCTTAACCGGTGTTGTCACTTGGGGGTGCACAGGTAGGGGTGGAGCCAGCAGACTCACTGCAACTACCGCTCTCCGATCTACCTTTCCCCTCACCCATACATCCTGGGATATTATCCTCCATTTACGCACACACATAGACTCGGATTATACCCCTTCTTGTGGACTTCAGGATGCAGTTACAGCATTCACCTACCGCATTCACCTACTCATACTGCACCATGAAGCTATTGTACCCTTGAGCGAGTATTGTAGCACCAGTAATCGGCACATTGTCCTAAGGACCAACAAGGGTATCCACCTTCTTGCTTGTATAGTTTTAAATCTTTGGTCAATAAGACTGTTAGAAAATATGTTCAATAGTGTACATATAATTATAGCCTTGATTGATAATAATGACGTTAACTTAGCACTGGTTTATTGCATCAATACAGCAAAGAAGTGATCAGATAAGTAACAAGGCAGCACTAAAAGATAACAGTAAGGTTTCTAGCTGAGTTGTAAATACTGTTACTTGTCCTGGTCTTTCCATTGGCTTATGCTTTTGAGCCCCCTTTGTTCACATTTGAGGTGTAAGAGTTTTCACACTCCTTGTTTTCCTTTGATATGCATTTCACCCTTTTCCATAACTCCTGGTCTCCAGAGTTAGATTGCCATAACAATGCTGATTTGCACACCAGAGGAAAGAGGCCCCGTGCCCCTATTATGGGCATCAGAAAACATGCTCTGATTGACATGACTATTATTTCATTTATTAAGTATTTTACCAGGAAGTAATCATTGAAGTACCTCTCGTTTTCAAGTATGCCCTGGGCATTGAGCTGACAAAATATACATGGTTACAAATACAGTTAGCATAAATGAACAGGGTCCCACATTATATACGAGATTGCATGGCACACTATAATTTGTTTACTGGCAAAGGTTACAAATAGTAATATATACAGGTTTTCCTCCCATTGTCACCATTAAGTGACTACTATAGTACATGATACTGCCATCAATGGCAAAAACATAACATGCTACAAGGGAAAAAAGGTAATTGGAAAATTAGCAGAACAGTCACGGAATCATAACATCAGTTTGTTATTCGAAAGTGAAATGCAGCATGGAAATGGTGGCAGCTGTATAAGTTTGTTGTATACAAAGCATGTAAAAATACTAGTCTTATAAAGCACTTATTTTATTAAACAAAACAACATACAAGCCAGAAGCTGTAATAGTTAAAGGGCAATCCATCCTAGAACTAAAGTGAGCTAATTCCAGTACATATTTAAGGGGCCTCACCATGGTGATTGATACCTTTTGTTTGTTTTTTTGTTTTTTTAATACTTAAGTCTGATACTATAAGTATTTATAGTTTATATTTTATTTATTTTAATTCCCCTGGCTTCTCCCATTTGTTGTCACTGTGTGATGTCAAGTGTTTGTACAGCCAAAGTCCCCTCTCCCTCTCTCATTAACTGTATTGTTCTCTGATAAGGTAAAGGTGGGGTAAGGGAAAAGATAACACTGTAATTGACACA
>WSYH01007178.1:0-15000 GCA_036426205.1 Ascaphus truei | reverse complement strand
TGGTTTGTAAAAATACCTCTCTTGTATGAGAAGGAAGGATCAGGTTGGCCTTCAAATAAATGGTGAACTGTTCCTTGTCTGCGTTGTGAATTAACTGGAAGGTATTTCCTGTAGGGACTGCTCCCTGCCTCTGGCAGAGCCTGCAGGAGGAGGTGCTCTACCGACGATCCCAAAAGTCTGTCCGTTGCTGCTCCCTCCACCATCTGCGAGGACTCAGGCCTCCTGGACCACCACAGGTGAGCTACCAGCACTACACCATATCTTGAGCTACAGATCTCCCTTAGGGGGGGGGGAGAAGGTGTTACATTTGGAGGTGCTGTGAGATGAGCAATAGGGACAGCAAAAGAATAAGAGGAATATGCTGATGAGGGAGAGTGAAGGACCTGTCACTGTATACAAGCCACAATTCCCCACTGCTTGCAAGTGAGGTGCTCCCTAGGGAGTGTCAAGGGAAGCAGCCAGCTCACGATGCATAACTGAGAAGTGAATGGGGGCACTCACTGTAACAGGGCCGTTGTTACCTTGTTTGGGACAATTGCATATTTAGAGATGCCTGAACCCACTATAATCGGAGCAAGTTTCTTCACATTAATGGCTGAGATGTGCGTGAAAAACATGGAATAACCGAGTGCAACGCGGGTAGTATATGCATGCAGTGTGGACCGCTTGAAAGATAGCACCCCACGATGGAATTAGTCATGGTGTACTCCTATTGTTACATGTTCCAGGGCTGAGAGTGCGTGATACTATGGTATCAGCCAAGTACACATAGTAGTATGCCAACGGTGTGGACCGCTTGAAGACAGCACCTAAGATGGGTCTACAGGCGTGTGCTCAACTGCTATGTCTAGAATGTGCAGGGGGGGTAGTCTGCCAATGGGTGGAACGCTTGAAAGATAGCACCCCCAAGATGGAACTCCAAGCATACACTGGTGTGAATTCAGGGTCCCTGAGGAGGATCCTGAGGTGCGGAGAGCGGTTCCCGACAAAATTGGGAGAACCGCATGCAGAGTTTGCAAGGTTGTGTGCTTGTCGCGAAAGCCATAGCTGCACTCTTTTTCAATGCCGGGACTCCTGGATCCACCAGGGGAGGAGATGAAGAATTAACAGCCATCACATGGGGTGTAGTCGGATGCAGATATCACACACACAGACGCACATGGTAACCCACAGCAAGACCTGTGTCTACCGTGTTCCCCACAATGTCATCTGATACCATGATTGAGCAAATAGCCCAAAGGCTGGAGCTGCCAAGAGGGGTTCTCCTAATTAATATAGAGGGCAAGGACTTTCTTCAACTGCTATGCTCCTATGCGAGCGCGCAGGAGGAGAGCTGGATGCTGGTCCCACGGAAGCAGTGTGACATCACCTACTTCCAAACGCGAGGCCCTGATCTTAATACACCCTATCCGAGGATGGAGCACACAGTCCTCCGGAGATTTGGCAACTCCAGAGCCTCATCGGCGCACTACCATGCATGTAGCAAGGGCTATATGGACTGCTGTAGAACTATTATACCCCATTCCCGGATGGTGCTATCACACATTGCCAGGGACACTACAGCTTGGGCCCGATTCCGGAGCTGAGTCTCAGATAGTGAGATGCCACTCCATACTTCAAATTAAAGAGGGGACTTACCTACTTCTGAGGTGGTTGGAGAGAAAGGACCCTTCTCGCCCTCCAGTGATGCAGGTCTGCGGGTTTTTCCCGCCCAATTGGGCTAGTTTTAGTCCCAGTTCGCGGGAAATTTTAGCTAGTTGCGGGTTTTTGGGCTAGTTAAATTTTCTTCCGCTATTTTTTGAGCTTCTGCTGAACCTTATAGCAGGGGCCATTGAGAAGCTGCCCACATCCCTCTGCAAGTTGTCCGTGACTCACGTACAGCTAGTGCAGCCATTGGAGCGCATGCCCCCACCAGGCGCAAAGTCCCACGCACCCCCTACACGTGACAGGTGACCAATCATCGCGCACAAGTCTGATGTGAGCAGGATAAAGTCGAAACATGGCGAGAGCTGTGCGTGGCTGTTAGCGCTGAGCACTGTATTGGGGGGGGTGGGGGGTGGGGGGGTGGGAATCTCTTTAAAACCTTGCTGCCTTCCTTTCAATAGTAAGTACGGACAACTGGTCACTTTTATATCATAAATGGAAATAAAAAAGTGCCCCCCCCCCACGGTCATGGAAGGAGGCGATGGTATGTGTTTGTTGCATAAACGTGCTAAACATGATTAAAAATGGGAGATGCGTTGAAACCCAGGTTACAGTGAATGCTGATCTAAAAATTTGCCAGGTTGAGTAAATTATCAGTAAGGGCGCAATGTGTATATACTGCTTCAAAAATCAAACTCCCATTTGTTTACCTGAATCGTATCCTTTAAAATCAGGACAAGAACCACATTTATGTTAATCTGAGTATTATAATACCCCCCCACCCTTTAAATGCTCCCTAATATTAACCCCATTCCAGCCACTGCTGTGATATTTGGTATCCTATGGCTGCCATATTTTTTGTGTGTGCCACTTTGAGCTTCATTTTCCCCCTATTTAACCTTATTTTTCAATGCATTAGCAAACAAAAAAATACAGATCATACCTAAATTTTGCAATCAAGGTTTACAGACTCAGTAACAAGCTATATAAATAAATGTCAGCTGTAATCCCATATCTATTTATACTAAAATGCCCATCTGGAGGAAGGGGTCAAGATGAGTACACAGCCCTGTGGGATCCACAGAGATTCATCGCCTGGGTGAATAGAAGATTGCTACTCCTGCTCGGTGACCACTAATGCAACTGTCAACCTGTTGTTGCTGCTGGTGTCTTATGCGGGAGATTGCCAGGGAGATTATGATGGCGACGCAGAGTAGTCGAGACCAAAGTTCCTGAGCTTCATGGCTTCCTTGAGCGCAAGAAGGCCTACATAAGGCCTGGGACATAGTAAAGAATTTGGTGGTGTGCTCGCGTGTTGCTTGCTGCCGCTCGCTACTACCAGGAGCTTTTTGCTGTTCTGGGCAGAGGGACAGCAAGCACGCTTGGGAGGCGGGTATACACTGTGTGTGTGTGTTGTGTGTCACTTGTAGCTGTCAGTGTGTGTGTGTGGGTGTGGTGTGTCATTGGGTAACTGTGTGTGTCATTTGAAGTGGTCTGTGTGTTTTGTGTGTCAATGGGGAACGTTGTGGGTGTGTGTGGTGGTGTGTGTGTGGTGTTGGGTGTTGTGGGGTGTGTGTGTGTGTGTGTGTGTGTGTTGTGTGTGGTGTGTGGTGTGTGTGTGTGTGTGTGTTGTGGTGTGTGTGGGTGTGTGTGGTGTGTGTTAATTATATAATTTACAAATAAAAAAAAGACATGTGTTGAGAATAAATTATTTATTAACATTGTGCAACTTGATAAATATCATTCACACTCATAAATCACACACCACAAACACACCACACACAACCACACACCACACACACACACACACACACACAGCAACAGTATACACACACACAGTACACCCCAACACACAATCATATACACACACACACATACACACACAAATACACACACACACACACACACATATAGATACACACACACAATACACACACACACACACACAATATATATATATACACACACATATACACACACACAGTACACACCACAACACACACCACCCACATAATATAGTATAATACACACACACATAAACAACACACAAACACACACACCACACACAATAGATATAATATTTACACACACACATATGCACACACACACATATATACACACACACGCCTCTGTGCTGCCTCTACTCTGTCTGGTCTGGTGGCTCGCTATCTCAGAACACCGACACAGTAGGTAAAATGCGGCTGCAGCCCCATTGGATGGGAGCGGTCACGTGACCGCTCCTCCGCTCCCCCCAAGCGGCAAAATTTCAAACTGCCTGCTCTTCATATTTTCTCAGCCTCCACACATATCAGCAAGTATGCGGAGGAGAGAGAAAACTATAGCCGCGCTGATTACAGATGCAGGGCTTTGTGCATTGTTCAGCGCGGCTCAGCCCGCCTCAGCGACGCTGATTTTAATGTCCTAGGCTTAATGGTGGTTATTGGCCGCAGTCGGCCGCAAGGTAAATGGGACACCGGGGTACACTTATGGAATGCCACTAAGGTGAGGACCCTCCGGATACTCTAACTTGCTCAGAGACTGAAATAAAAGGTTCTTCCCCAAAGAGGGACGAGGTAGTGCCGAGCCACCCGTGTAAAGATATGCCTTTTGATGATTATGCGCCTGGTATATTTGCTGTTTAGTTCTAGTTCACCTATAGAATGTGGGGGTCTTCATGCCATTAACTCCTAGACCACCCTCTCCTATAAGGCACTGTGAAACCTAAATGTACTGCTATGTTGCCTTCTTATGCAGGGAAAATATACACTATGTTCCACATAGGAATAGATCCAGTTTTTGCTAGTACAAAAGGATGAGTAGATCAGTGATGGAGAGGGTGAGTTTCACACCGCACAAGGACCGAACAGAAGGAAATATCAGGAACCGCAACAAGGATATAGCTTGGGGATAATTTCACTTCAGGCCTGGAGGTGATTAAGTATGGGACCATACCGGAGAAGCCTTTATTCTGGGTATTCCAGTGCAGGTTGCGGACAAAACCTCATAAAAAATAGTAATAGCTGACAGGATAGTGGTTCAGCATTATAGGAAGTCCATGGGTATGACCTGGAGTAATGGAAAAAGAAACTGAGCACTACTCTAACAGCTAAATAAGTAGGCAAAAAGCGCACCCATGAGAAAAAATGTATCAATTGAATGGATTATTAAAAAAAGAAACATATTGGGACACAGCCCACACCTAGCATTTTGAGCAAGGCTCTTATCAAGGTGATATATACCTGAGTTCTATAATGAGGAAGAGGAGAGCGTAGGAAGGAATGAGTCAGGGACGGGGTCCTGGACTATCTGCTGCCCGCTGCAGTAGCTCAATTACAATGAGGACAGGGTCTCTTATCTCATAAATTTTTGGAAAAGTAGGTAGAAACATCTACATGGACCGTGGGAGTACATATCTGAAAGGGGTCAGAAGAGATGCTATTCGGTCACAGTACCCGGATAGGGATGGGAAAATTGATCCAGAAACCTGACCCCAAACACTACTAGCTAAAAAATATTATTAGAGCCGGAGCTGTACTGCAATTGATAATGTGGGATGATTACAGAGCAGGATATGTGCTGCAAGGGGTATGGGTTCTCCTGTATAGGAGTGCCGGTTATACAATTATGCACTATGATGTATTGTTTTTACAAATTTATTGGTGGTACATAAATTGTGTGCCTTATGCGCGGCGTGAGGATTTCACCAAGGGTATTATGTATTCCTAGTGCCCCTGGGATGTGTTTCTGGCCCTAGCATGTAGTCCTGGTAAAGTGTTAGGGTTTAAATCCCTCTCACATTGGCCAGCATGTGATTCCCTTAGGCCGCTGGTAATTTGTTGTACTAAACCCCTCCCCAGGTATAAAAGATGGCTCCTTACCCAAATTTTGTGAGTTCCAGTGTAGCCTGTCTTAGGAGTTGGGCAGTATGTCTACCTTGCCCATCAGGGGGTTAAGGGGGTTGATATTAGCCTCAGGGGCTTCAAGCACCTGGGGGCCTAGTCAGGGAGATTACCATGCAAGATGCCAGGAGGGAAGTGTTCAACGTCTGCTGTTGTAAAGTACCTCTCTTCATGAGAAGGCAGGATCAGGTTGTCCTGCAAATCAATGGTGAACTGTTCCTTGTCTGCGTATGAATTACTGGAAGGGGTCCTGTATGGACTGCTCCCTGCCTCTTGCAGAGCCTGCAGGATGGAGGCACTGTACCGATGAATACAAAAGCCTGTCCTGTTGCAGCTCCCCCCTTCTACCATCTGTGGAGAACTCAGGTCTCCTGGAAAGAACAGGTTGAGCTACCAGCACCACAACCATACCATGCAGCTACAGATCTCCCTTAGGGTGAAGGGGGGGAGGGGGAAGGTGTTACACATATGTAGCCAGGTCCCCTTTGGCTCCCCGGTTCCCCATTCTCTCTCCCCTTACCTTCTTGCAGTAAGGAAGTTGCGGGGGGGGGCGAGGCTGGCCAACGAATCCCATTGCTGGGCGCGCCGTCTTGGATATACTTGCGCAGTAGTAGCAGATGCTCGCGCGATGCGCAGAAGCAACAATGGCCATTACTGTGGGTGAGAAATGGCAGAGGTGGTGATCCGTGGGCAGGGACTCCTGATGTTGTGCATGCGCAGATAGAGTTAGCGGCGGCAATTACCCAGTCGCGCATGTGCAGTGGAGCAGGCGCATGCTGGCCCCAATAGCAAAGAGGTCCTGCGGGGACTACATTACCCAAAAGCCCTGGGGACTGCCCTTTTCACCCCTATCACATGCCATCAGTCAGCCAATAGGGTGTACAGATTCTCTGCTCACAGGATATGGATATGACTCACTCACAACATCGAGGCAGTTGGAGCTGGGACCAATCGAGGCAGAGACATTATAATGGTGAATCACTCCAGTTGTGGAGCTACCCATGGGTGAAGGGAGGCGCTGGATCATCTTCTGGATCAAGGGATCATTTCCAAGTACAGCTATCTGCTCACCCGGGTATGGACACACCGCAGGTACCTCACCATACACCAAGTGCCACCAACTCATCTCAACATAGTGGGCAGCGCTGTCTCACACTGGGGTGGATGGGGACTCTGTGGACATTTGGGATAGGGTATGAGGGACTGCCCTTTCACCCCTATTACAGCCATCAGACAGCCAATAGGGGTTACAGATTCTCCTGCTCACAGGATATGATATGACTCACTAACACCATGCGAGTCAGTAGGAGCTGGGACACAGACAGGGGAGGGTGTAGGTGCAGGTAGGCAAGTAACCTCTGCACTAGGCCAAGAGACCCCCCTAGGCCCCAACTAGGCCCCTACTCATATCAGATTGTGGCTGCTATAGGGAAGGCCCTTCAGTTAGTGAGTAGTGCCCCTAGGATGTAGTGTGTAAGTTCAGGAACATAGCTGCATGCTGGGATCAGACCTACACATCAAGATATAGACTATCTTTATGGTGGATCATCCGGAGGGAGACCATCCTATTTGGAGGAGGACCCACGCTCATTGAGCTTCGGGGAGAGGGCGCAGCGGATAATTTCCAAGTACAGCTCATCTGCGCCCCGGGTGTGGAACACCCGACAGGTACCTTCACCATACACCAAGTGCACCAACCTCATCTCACATGTGGGCAGGGCTGTCTCACACTGGGGTGGGTGGTGGACTCTTGGGACACTTGGGAATAGGTTATGAGGAACGGCCCAGTGGGTGCAGTGTTTAACAGAGTTCCATCAGCGAAGGCTCAGGCCCCTGGAGCCTGACAGGTATTGCACCATACACGGTAACACAGGTATATCCCACTGGTCCCTATCTGCGAGTGGGTGGGGGGAGGGGGAGTGTGTTACATATACAAAGGAGATAAAGCTTGTAAACACAAAAAATAAAAATATGATACTACTGGCTCAACTGGGGTTTGCAGGCAGAAAAGTGGGAGACCTAAACTAGTCAAAACAATGCAAAATACTAAACAATCTTCAGCACTCACCCAAGGAATATTCAAGAAAAGGTTTTAATTCACACCACCTTATGGAAAAACATTGGAAAAAACACAACAAAATAAGCAACGTTTCGACCAAAAGTCCTTTCTCAGCTCGAGAAAGGACCTTGGTCCGAAACATTTCTCATTTTGTGTGGTGATATATTATATATATATATATAATATATAGGGTTCAATCACTTTCTCTGTATTATTTCTCATTTTGTTGTGGGTTTATATATATATATATATAGTATATATATATATATATATTATATATATTAGTGTACAATCACTCTCTGTATAGGCTGGAGTGTTGCAGATAGTATGCTTTCCAGCCCCAGGGAGTTAATTTCCCCTAGAGAAGCTAGTTCAGCGCATCATAAACAGGTTGAAATCTAAATGAACAAGGAAATGTTTAAGGCGACACTGGAGCTGCCATGCTGAGAGACTGATTTTCCCCGAGAGAAGGGGAGATAGAAGTGCCCAGCTAAAGAAGAGGCTTGAACAGTTCATTAGACCCACTGGACGGTGGTCGCGGGGGACTGCTGAGGTGAATCCCAGAAGGAAGAATGAAGGACGTGACAGTGTGAAGACAGGGAAATCCAGTTCATAACCTTGAACAACAGAGAGGGATGGATTCTCTGAACTCTCGCAGGGTCCAGAAGGGAACTACCTGGAGCCAACAGAAACAGATAAGAGATACTTATTGTTGGTGTGCAGAGACTGTGTATGCTGAAATATAATAGTACCTGTTTTGGGGTGGGAACCAGCTTAGCTGACCATCCAGTTAGTAAGGGCTAAGCTGATGTGTAGTTCGTTTTCCTAAGGAATAGGTGTTTTTTTATGTTTTGTTTTCACTTAAAGGGATGGTGTGCGTTTGTTTGGTGTATAGTTAAACCCTGTAAATAAACCCTGTGTTAGAGAAACTGTACCATGTGTTTTCGGCCTTTTCTGAGACTAAAAGATGCTGCAAATTGGTGTGGGCATCACAATTGGTGTAGTTTAAGGCAGGGGCAGACCAAAAAGCATTGAGCAGTGGAAAAATGTGGGTTTGAAAATAATGCAGGTATTAAAATGGCCGCCCAACTGAATAGTAAAATACAGATTCTGCGAGTGGAAGTATGTCCCATGTGTATGACCAGTTGTGCTTACAGGATACACAGGAAAAGGTGTGAAGAAGATTGGCAATGGCACTGCCAGAGAGGTCTAGGCGAAGAATACACTGAGAGTAAAACATGGAAGAATTTTTTGACTTGGTACAGAGTGCCCATGCAGAGAATACAGCATATTCTACAGCGGAGCCAAAAGCAAGAGTGTGCTGCTACTTAATGCAGGTATTGCAACAATTATCAATATGCCAGAGCTGTCAAAGTCACAAACTGAACTACAGAATTGTTAGTACAGCAGATGGCGCTCTCACTGCATCAGACCTCTAAAGAAGAGCAACCATGAGGTGCACCTTCGCTTACACCAGCAGAGCTTCTAATGTTGGGAGAGAGAATTACCGCCCAGACTAGCGGGGCCCCCACAGTCACTCTCCAGGGTAAAATCTCACTCATCCAGAAAATTTGATGGGCGATGATGTTGAGGCATACCTGTCAATTTTCGAGCGACAGCGAGTAAGAGAAGGGTGGCCAGCCAAGCAGTGGGCTGGAATAATTGTTCCATTCCTGGGTGGGTGACTCACAAAAGCATATTATGACTTGGAGTCAGAGCAAGCTAGAAACTATGACAACCTGTGAAGGCTGAGATTATGACAACGCTAGGTGTCACCCTCGCGCGTTCGGGCCCAACGGTTCCATCCTGGCATTACGATACAGAGAAGACTCCCCACTTGAGCTCTCGACCTTATACACTCTGCAAGGAGAGTGACTCCAACTGAAGTATGACCGTCATCAAAAAAGAGTCGTCATAGACCGGTTCCTGAGAGTCTTCCGCCCACCACCAGAAGTGGGGTGGCAGAGTGAGACCAATAACGCTGAGCAGTTGGTCCACCTAGTCAAACATCACTTGAATGCCGAGGAGATGTCCAGGAGTTCAAGTCCAGATGAGTTTTCAGGTCCCTGTTCCTGAGCATCACGAAGTCCGGTAATGACTGTTCTCGTGGAGTAACAGTCCCCAAGAACTCATAGAGCCATAAAGGAGTGGAAAGTCTCACAGCCCTAGGAGGGACTCCGGTCCCATTATTCCCAGTAGACTGGAGAAAAAACCCAACCCGTTTTGGAAAGTATACAGAGTGCTAGAAATGCCATGAACTGGACATGTGCCTCAGTTTGCCCTTGGAACTCTGACCAAATGGAATGTAACCTTTCTGTGGGACATTTTTCAGGCTGGGTTTTATGGGTAAACAGACATGTTTATAGAGAAGGGGGAATTTAGAGAAAAATAGGATGTGTGGGGAGTCAAAGTATGGGCCCAGAAAAAGGAGAACCGGCAACCAAGACGTGTTTAGGCTATTAAGAGGCCGGCCACATAACCGCTATTCCTGCAGTTCGAATTCGAGAGGAGTGATAACATGATGTATAGAGTGAGGAGGAGGAGGGCTCCCATCTGGCCCCACAAAAGGATAGTCTCCATTTGCAGCAGAAGCTGCAGAAAAAGTTTACAGTTCCTACCGCGTGTGGTCAGGAAGGCATGGTCAGAAAAGACTAGAGATGAGCTACAGCCCAGAGCGCTTGGCGCAATCGTCACAGGAATCACGACTAGCTTTGGGGATGACAAAGGCTACCGTAGTATGCTTTCCAGCTACGGGAGTTAATTCCCTAGAGAAGCAGAGTTCACAGCTGCAGTAATCAAGACTGGACTCCTAAAGAAAGGAAGTGTTTAAGGCAGGACAGGATGAGCTGCCATGCTGAGAGAGACTGGATTGTTTTCCCCAGAGAAGGGGGGGAGATAGAAAAGTGCCCCGCTAAAGAGAGGCTGGCACAGGTCCTTAGACCCGCGGATGTGTGGGGTCGTGGAGTCTGCGGGGACTGCCTGGGTGGTTGTAATCCCAGAAAGAAGAATTGTAGGACGTGTGAGACCATGCTGAACAGGGGACGTCCGGTTCATAACCTTGGAATACAGAGAGGGATTCTCTGAACTCTCGCAGGGTCCAGAGGGTTGAAGGTTATTCTTAGAAGGGGTGTGATCTTTCCAGGACTCCTTTCCGAGGATGGAGGCCCCGGAGGTGGCGGCCCCATAGGAGCTCAAATGGGGGAGACAACCCCGTGGAGGCCTGGAGAACTTCCCGCACTTCAAACAGCAAAAAGGGGAGAAGGTAATCCAAGATCCTTTTCAGAGGTCTACAAACTTCCTTAGCATACTCTTGGAGTTCAGTTCCACACTTTCTACAACCCCTCAGGCTGTAGATGGTAGATGCCGATGTCCAAACTGACTTGACATTCTAGTAACTTTAGGCATCTTGATTCAGTTTAACCATAAAAATGTGTCCCTTGGTCTGTTAACTACCTGGGGAAGTCGAACCCATGAGACCAGTTCCAACAACGTGGTGGCTACCTGTTTAGCATTTGCTGTCCTCAGGGGGACGCCTAAGGGTATCTTGTGGAATAGTCGCTATTACCAGAATAGACCTGTGTCTGTTCGCAGATGGTTCTAAAGGTCCTACCAGGTCTACCCCACATCTCAAAAGGGACCGAGACCAAGGGTAGAGTAACAAGGGGTATTTTTTTGTCCCTTCTGGCGGTTAGCTGGCATATCAGGACATGTTCACCTAATTTGGCAATATCACTACGCATCCCTGGCCAATAGAACTGGGATTAAATACAGTCCATGTTATCTATACAATGTGATAACTGTACACAGGTTCCACTTCTGGACTTCAAGCTACATAGGTTCCCCATGCCATATATGGGGGGGGGGGGGGGTTCAGCCCCATTTTTTTTAGAGAATGAGAACCAGGGGTTCTCTCCGAGCTGAACCATGCTATTTAGACGCAGGAACAACTGTTATGAGATACTTACTAGTGAGGTTATTAGTTTTAATTCTCCCTCCTTGGATAATAAATGACTGCCAAATCTGAGGCCAATACTAAGTCGCAACATCAACAATTACAGTTTCCTATTGGGAAGCCATTTAAATCTCATAAAAAACTCTCTTACAACCCAGGAAATATACTGCTAACTTCACTGTAAAGATCTGGGAACCTGGGTGTCTCTGGAATTTAAAATATCACGGGTTTCAAACTCTGGTGTACTCCTCCCCCCTCCACCCCCCAAAGTTCCAAGCCAGAAGGGAGTGGTTAGGGGACTGACCTCTAAATGATTATAATTTAAAATAAGGTCAATAAAATAAATTGTGAAGAAAAAAAAAAGAAATACGTGAGAAGAGTTTACGAAAAAACACTCATTGGTTAAGTCTGATAAGCAACTCGAAATTCTGTCATTTTGCCAGATGTTAGTGAGTAATGATGACCTCATCATTACTCACTAAAATACTGGCAAAATGACAGAAAACCAGTGATAAATTAAATAGAAATCAAGCCCCATTAGCTGGTTTGGGCTGGTGGAAACTTTGTTTAGTAAAACTAATATCCGGCAAAATTGGTATAAATAAGTTAATAATTTGTAGACCTTAATACAAGGACATAAACATAGAAGGTTTGCCTTCAGCTCCACAGAATGTCCAATTATAAGACGTATAAATGTTTTGCTAGAGGTGACCTTCATTTGTCTATAATGCAAAGTACTGCAGCCTACCCTGTTATCCGTTTTTAATGGTAAAAAACAAAGTAAACTAAACACACCAAATGTAGAGGCATAAAAAAATATTCTTATTTCTCCGTCAATCTTTTAAAAATTCTCCATTGAATGTTATGCCCAGTGCTCTCCATCAATATCACTCCATAGAAAAGCCAAGAAAAGCATAACACAATTCATATATAGAACAAATCACTTTAAAGGGAGAATAATATGATGGAAATTATAAACAAACATAGGTGTCTGCATGAAACTTTGTGGATGATGACCTGTACCACGACAGATGCTCTTGTATAAACGTGCACCCACTGGTCGCTTACCTGCATCTTCTGACTTTGCTATTTTCAGGCATTTTTAGTTATTGTTCTCAGTCCCTGAATCTCCCAGGATCTTAATGTTTTATGCACGTGTTTTGGAAAGTGTTTCTACCAAAACAACACGTCCTAAGCGTAGTTCAAATAAAGAATTGGGAGGTAAACAAACAATTTAGCATTATACCAGTGGTGATTGTTATTATTTTTTATTTATATTAAAAAAATGTCTAAGCATGCTACTCCCAAAGGAACTCCTAACAACCGGGACATACGAAAACATATTGGGGAACGACAGGAAGAATCCCTCTTAAGGGGCGGTAAACACGCAGGGACAGTGGCAAAGCTGCTGCACAGGGATATTGAGGGTCTGTTTGCCAAGGTGCCTTATTTGCGAAGAGGAGATTTTTTAATGCCTTTCTGAAGGGGATTTCGGCACATCGGGCAGATTAGAAGGCCAGATACGATGGCGGACGTTCGCGGGGTCGTTGTTAACTTGGTTGAGTGAGTAATGGCAGGGGGGGTGAGTTCCCCTGCAGGCAAGGGTGGGGCTGGGTGGACAATGGATCATCTGAAAGCCTGTGCTACTACTAGTATTTGTAGATGTGTCGTTTTGAGAGAGACACTACATTTGGTCTCAGTCGATGATTTGTGGCAAGAGTACAGAATTTCATAATAGGTAGCATGGGCGCGCTATGATCTAGCAGCGCTTTTTGTGCCGATTAAAAACAGAGTAAAGCCAAACCGGTTCATACAAGTAAGCGCATGCGGAGGGGTGCAAAACATGTCCGATCTCGAGTAGCTCTTTTTCACTCAAACCGCTGCTTTGATAGAGGGTGGCGGCAATCTAGTCATTGGGGGAAGGGGTGGGATGGCAAACTCGACTCCAAGCGTGACCCGATTTCAGGCTTATTGAACGACTCATGGAGAAAAGCGACCTGACAAGAACTGAGGAGAATTTTTTTATTGTGATTGCCTTTTTTTTGGATGGCCCATTCATTGACCACTGCTATTATTGTATATATCTTTATTAGAACTATATCACTACCTGGACAAGCAGAGTTTGTTTTTTGCAAACATGCTGCATTTTAATGTATTTAATAAGTATTTTACATTCTTTGTTAGAAAATGTTTAGGCGCAACTTTATGCTATTTTTTTTTATTAGTAATGATGGGTCATTTTGTAGTGGTGTTCTGAAATAGTTTTCTTTAGGGGGGGTCGGGGTTGCTGCTTGTTTAATAATGGCTTCTTTTTGGTAGTTTAGATTTTGTGAGGGTCTGATCTACTTTGAGGACCTTCATTTATTTAGTGTATGGTTTTGGTTTGTGTGTTCTTAATTGTTAATTGTGTGTATTTATTTTGGTGGCTTAATGGATTGTGGTTTAATCTTAGTTCTGTTTATATCTCTTTATTTGTTGAGTTAGTTTACGCATTGTTGTGATTGCATCTGGATCTTGTTGTTGCTTTTTTGGTTTAGGTTGACATTGACGGGCAATAGTGTTAAATGTGTCCCAATTATATGGGGCATGATGGACTACCACTGTGCCATTCAATTGTTTTTTTTCTGGCATTTGTTATCTATTTAATTGGCTCATGGGTATTGTTTTATTTTGTCTCATGTGATGTTGTTATTGCGGCATGTTTTTTAATCCTTCCCCATTTCTTGCCTATAGTGGTACATCATGCCACACTATAGTGGCATAGATGTACCCACTTACCAATGAACATGGGTGAATAGGGGAAGGTAGTTGCCTGGGACGGACTGGTTAGGTCCCTGGTGGGCTTAGTAGGCAGAGGTGGGTTAACCCCCTAACTTACATTAAGCTGGATTCTAGAACGCCATAGGTGATCAAGGGGTTAGGGGACGTATTAGAGTTACTGTTTTTTTAATGTACTGTAATTTGTCGGTGGCATACATAGTGACATAAGACGGTTATGAGATAGAGGTACAAGTTCACTATCATTGTGGCAGCCTGTAGGGATCGGGGACTGCAAGATTTATTGATTTGTACTTATGCCTGCTTATTAGGTCTCTTTAGAAAAATGGCCAAATGCATTATTACTCCATATGTGGGACTAATATATAATATTGGGGCCATTATTGTACCGTATGATGTTTGGGCAGGTGGTTCCCAATCTGTTGCGCCCTGGTGACGCCACGAGCTTGCCTAAAGGGGCGCCGCAATTATCACCATTCTCCCCACCACTACCTCCCGATGTCAAACTCCACACCATCACTCCGTCATGCTGCCTGGCTGGAATGGGGGATGGCTTGGCCAGGCAGAGCAGGAAAGCGCGGGGCGGGGCACACGGTTATGAGTGGTTGTGTGTACACTGCCTTCCTGGCTCTCTGGTTTCGCACCCCCACAGCGCTCCCCCCCCCGTT
>WSYH01007177.1:0-32328 GCA_036426205.1 Ascaphus truei | reverse complement strand
ACCCTGCTCTCACCTCCACCTTCCGCAGGCCGCTCCCTTCCCGCGCTCACCCTTCCCCCGGCTCTCACCCTTCCCCCCGGCCTCAACCCTCCCCCGGCTCAGCTCCCACGGCTGCTTTCCCTTCCCCGGCTCTCACCGTTCCCGGCTTCACCCTTCGATTCCCCGGCTCTCACCCTTCCCCTGCTCCCACCCTCCCACACAACCGCTCCCTCCAATCCCTCCCCCCCCACACACACCTCAGCACACTCTCTGCGGCTCTCACTTCACATAGGCCGCTCCCCATCCCCAGAGCGCATCCTCTGGCTCTCTCCGCCTCCCCATGAAGGGCATGTTTCAAGCTGCGGGGCACGCCCTCATCACCGGAGCGTCTCACCTCGCCGGGGTCAAGGACACCGCTGAGGAGCCCGGTGGAGGAGTGGGGACGAGCTCACTACAAACGAGCGGGACCGCGGTGCTGAGGTGAGATAGGATAAAACGCCCCACAGCCACTAGGGCGCGTCTTGAGTTAGAGTGGTCTGGGATTCTGATTCGGGGCAGAGTGGTTTCGGATGGTCGAGGGTACTGTTCGCCAAGTTCCGGGTTAGAGAGAGGGACGTAATCGTTTTAAACCGTTTGCCGGTTCGGGTGCCAGAGGTGTGGATGTCGTGAGAGAAGCCGGTTCGGTACACAGGAAGACTGCAAACAGAAGGACAAGACAGGACTACGGAGGCAGAGATGATGAGAACAACTGGTCTATGCCTCAGCCGACGAGTTAATGAAGCTGCAGGGTATTATAGGCAAGAGGGTCCAATGGCAGAGTAGCAAGGTGGGGTGTGTGAATGGGCCAGGCTTGAGACATGGATAGTCTATATGAGTTCCTGGAGGAGGGGCTATAGATCCTAGAAAACTGTTATATTGATTGCAGCATTAGAATAGGTACTTTGCCTTAAGAGACTGGTGCGCTCTCCGTGTGGCCGTGCCTGTGGATGCGTTGCGCGGGCACACGCCGAGCCGAAGGCAGAAGAAGAGGACTGACGTGCGCGCGCACCAGGGAAACGGAGCTCGGCGTCCTGGAGGAGAGATCGTGTGAGACGCGGAAAGCCCTGGCAGGCTGTAGGTAAGTGGGGAGCACGCAGAGAGCAGGGTGATTCCCCGTTCGTTACAAGAGGAGGGCGGCCGGTACCCGGAGGAGGGGGGCGCGCTGGGTGCAAGTGAGGAAACGCAGGGGAAATGGTTCTTTTCCACGCGTCCCTGACTCCCCCCCCACTCCCCTGCCCTTTGCCCCCCCCCCTCCCTGCTCTTTGGCCCCCCCCTGCCCTTTCCCCCTTACCCCCTTCCTTTGCCCCCCCTGCCCTTTCCCCCCCTGCCCTTTCCCCCCCCTGCCCTGCCCTTTGCCCCTTCTCCCTCCCCTGCCCTTTGCCCCTCCCGGCCCTTTGCCCCCTCCCTGCCCTTTGCCCCCCCTCCCTGCCTTTTGCCCCCCTCCCTGCCTTTTGCCCCCCTCCCCCTCCTGCCCTTTGCCCCCCCCCCACCCCCTCCCTGCCCTTAGCCCCCCCCCCCCCCCTGCAATCCCGTGCACGCGCCGGGTATATCAGCTAGTTACTTCATATACTCTTCCTACATGCTCCATATAACTCCTCCTATATGCCTGCTATTTCTCCATATAACTGCCCCCTATAACGCCTCCGTACTTTACTCTCAAATACCTCCTCCTCTGCAGCTCCCTATAACGCCTCCTACAATGCCCTCTATTGCTCCATATACTGCCCCTATAACTCCTCCTATTACTTCATAACTCCTCCTCCTGCATGCTCCCTATAACGCCCCTATAGTGCCTTCTAATGCTCCATATAAACTGCCCCCATAACTCCTCCTATTACTTCATATACCTCCTCCTGCATGCTCCCATAACTCCTCCATAAGTGCTTCTATTGCTCCATATACTGCCCCCTATAACTCCTATTGTTCCCTATAACGCCTCCTTTTGCCCCATGTAACAGCTCGCCTTTAAAGCCTCCCTATATCTCCTCCTATTGCTCCTTTTAAAATATTATGGGGGTCCTTTATTAGTCTCTGATCTAAAAAATGATGTACCGCCATTTATCAGAGATTGGTTTCCAATGACCCCCAAAGTCTCCCGTGTGCATCTAGGAGAAGTTTCTGTGTAATCTGTATCCGTGGCCACAGCGGGTGGCAGGCTGTGTCACTGTCAAACGCCCGGGTTTGAACATGTGATAGAGATCCGGCACTCAGTCCCTGAGACACACATCTGGAGCGAGGCCTGCACTGCACTGTGGGAGGAACTGTTCTATGTGTCATTGGCCCAGGGGTGTAGAGTGCGCAAAACTGTCCCAAATATAAGGTTATATGTTTACTTCTCTGCACTAGTCTGCGCCTGTGAGACTTCACGAAGAACCTGCTAGGTCTATTTTACTGAAGTCTCCCAGCAGAATATCGGGGGGCAAAACCAGAACAAAAAACGTCACGGATTGGCAAAGGAAAAACGGAAATGGCTAGTAATGGGTTTCCATTTTTTTTAGGACAACTCGGTGTTGTTTTCCCCCCCATTTTTGAGGCACAATAAATAGTACTAAACATATACCCCAGAACCCCTTAGGGGAAGGTTATCTAGTAAGATAATTGAGATACTTTCTGAGTAGAGAAATTCTGGGTCAAATAACGCACCGTATATATTATACAAAATATCCTATTAAATCCACTGATTTTTTTCTAATATAGTTTACAGTTATTGTCTGTATTTGTCAGAGAATTAACCATTTTTATGTTAAGATCTCATAAATAACCTCTAAATATAACTGCTATGGGATCCAATTATCTATTTGGCCCACGACAAGCCCTGCTAGTGTTGGGGCAAAGCAGATATTGCATGTTAGTGTAACGCTTGACTGCCCGCAGACCTGCCAGTCCCCATACTGAGGTGGGTAAGGGTAATAACACCACCACCCACAGCAGTGAGGGCGTGCCGGAGTGTGGTAATCGTTGCCGGCCTGTAAGAAAGGGTTAACGTATACTTGCTGAGTCTGGGGTGCCAGAGATCGGAGAGTAATGTCCGTGTGCCAGATTTTCAGTGTTGGAGAGAGCAGCGTAGTGATGTCCGTAACCAGAGTTCAAGGGTTGGAGAAGCACGCATAGTGATGTCCGTAAGCCAGAGTTCAGAAAGGCATGAGAAGGAATAACAGAGATAAGTAGTCAAATCCAAAGCAGTACACAATTCAAACCAAGGGAATCCAAAAAGGGGCAGGGACAGGAACCCGCGCTGAATAGAAGGAGCTGGGCATAGACACTGCACACCAAGGAGTACGGAAGCTATGCGACAAGGAAAGGGAGGACAGAGTGGGGTTATAAGAGGAGGACAAATAGCAGGAAGGGGTGAGACAGGGTTTGAGTGAAGTTTGCAGGATAGGTCTGAGAGCAGGGGAGGAGACAGGGAAATAATCAGAGAGATGGCTTGTAAGCCACGGGGGGCGGAGCTAGAGTTTAGGGGCGGCCAATATGAGCGGTGCGCGCGCCTTCTGTAGTGTGTTATGCCGTGCACCGCACGTGTCACATGGCGCGAGGGCGCACCGCCGGGAGACGCTCGGCCCCGGAGGCCGGCAGGGAAGGAAGGCGGAGGAGTCAGGTAATGCAGGGCTGGGGTGATAGAGGCACGCCGGGGAATACGGGTACCACGGAGGGGGAGGTGACGGGAGCGTGAGCGCACAGTGCGTGAGCCGCGCGCGTGACCCGAACGCGCGGCAGGGACGTGCAGACGCGCCCGCGGAGGAACGGCATGAGAGGAGGATGGAGAGAGTGAGAACGAAGGAAAGGGGTGGTTGGAGTCGTGGGAACTGGGGTGACAGGGACACCTGGGAGTGTGAGTTCCCCCGATCCGTTACAGTATCCCCCCTTGAGGATCGGACTCCGGACGATCCTCCCAAGGTTTATGAGGGAACTTACGAAACGCCTAGAAAGCGTTGGGGCATGAATGTGGTGAGACGGAATCCAAACGTTCCTCCGGCCCATATCCCTTCCAATGAACAGGAATTGCATCTGCCTCTCTGACCCAACAGAATCGAGTATGGAGTGACTTCATATTCTTGTTTCCTTGAATGACGACAGGATTGGGTCTTTGGAGACGATCTGGAACATGGGCATTTTGGATCACAGGTTAGTAGAGACACATGAAACACCGATGGAATCCTCATGGTAGAGGAGCGCATGGCGGTAATGCGACCAGATTGATCCTCTCGAGGACCTTAAAAGGACCCAAGAATCTCGGGGCCAGTTTCTGAGAAGGGTCTTGAGCCTTATATTTTAGAGGATAACCAGACTCTGTCTCTGGTTTGAATAGTGGGCCCGCTGGCCGTCCGATCTGCTTTCATTTTTTGTCCTTGAAACCGCAGTTGCAAGTTTTTAGGATTTTCTCCGTGAGTTTTGAAAGTGGAAACATGAGAATCCGCTGCGGGAACACCAGAGTGGTTGGAGGAGAGGGGAAGACTGCTGGGATGGAATCCAAAATTAATGAAAAAAGGCCACTCTTGCGTAGATTCATTTTTAAGTTAATAAGAAACTCGGCCCACAGGTAATAGGTCCACCCAGTTTCTATATTCGGACACAGAACATCTAGATACTGCTCGAGGTTCTATCTTCTTTCCGTCTGACCGTTGGTTTGAGGGTGTACCAGAAGAAAATAAAGGGAATCCCAAGTCTCTGGGAAAACGCACGCCAAAACTTGAAATGAATTGAGAACCTCTGTCAGAAACATTGAAATAGGTACACCGTGTAATCTAAAATGTTCCTTAGAAAAAATGTCGGACAAAGTAGCTGAATTAGGAAGACCCTTGAGGGGTATAAAGTGTGAATGCTTGGAAAACCTTCTACTAAACGAGGATAGTATTCATCCCTTTAGAATTGGAGTTCCACATAAGTCCATAAGATATGTTTCCAAGGTGCTCCGAAATGGGAAGAGGCATGAGAAGTCCAGAGGGTTTGTGACGGGCGGACTTGCTCTGGGCACAAACCGGACAGGCACTGGTGAAGTTGAAAAGTCCTTGTTCATCTTAGGCCACCAAAAGGTCCATTTGATAAGGTCTGCTGTCCTCTTGAAGCCAGGATGACCGGCAGATCTCGAAGAATGCCCCCATAGAAGTATCTTGTGGCGAAAACGTGGAGCTGCGTACAAGCGTCCCTCTGGCACCCTAAATCTCCGGGGGCTTTATTAATAACCTGGGCTTTATAATTTCATTCTCAAAATATCAAAGTTATTGGCGAAATAAATACATTTTGGCGGGGAGAATTGTCTCCCGAGATTCATTAGAGTCGTTCTCCTTAGAGATCTGGCGAGAGAGAGCGTCGCCTTGATATTTTTGGTTGGTGGCCGGGGTGTCCCGCCCCCCCACGGCTCTCATTGGCCCCCCAGAGCACTCTCTATCTTGCTCTCTCCTCCCACAGGCCGTTTCCTTCCCCCGGCTCTCACGTCCCACAGGCCGCTCCCTTCCCCGGCTCTCACCCTTCCCCCGGCTCTCACCCTTCCCCCGGCTCTCACCCTCCCCCCGGCTCTCAGCTCCCACAGGCTGCTCCCTTCCCCGGCTCTCACCGTTCCCCGGCTCTCACCCTTCCCCGGCGCTCTCCCTCCCACACACCGCTCCCACTCCAAATCCCCCCCCACACACACAGAGCACACTCTCTGCGGCTCTCACTTCACATAGGCCGCTCCCCATCCCCGAGAGCGCTCCTCTGGCTCTCTCCGCCTCTCCCATGAAGGGCATGTTCAACGGCGGGGCACAGCACCTCATCACCGGAGCGTCTCAGCCTCGCCGGGGGTCAAGGACACCGCTGAGGAGCCCGAGGTGGAGGAGTGGAGGACGAGCTCACTACAAACGAGGCGGGACCGCGGTGCTGAGGTGAGATAGGATAAAACGCCACCCACAGCCACGAGGGCGCGTCTTGAGTGTAGAGTGGTCTGGGAGTCTGAGTCGGGGCAGGAGTGGTTCGGATGGTCGAGGGTACTGTTCGCCAAGTCCGGGGTTAGAGAGAGGGACGTAATCGTTTTACCGTTTGCCGGGTTCGGGGTGCCAGAGGTGTGGATAGTCGTAGAGGAAGCCGGTTCGGTACACGAGGAAGACTGCAAAACAAGAAGGACAAGACAGGACTACGGAGGCAGAGAGTGATGAGAACAACTGGTTCTATGCTCAGCCGACGAGTTAATGAAGCTGCAGGGTATATATAGGCAAGAGGGTCCAATGGCAGAGTAGCAAGGTGGGGGTGTGTGAATGGGCCAGGCTGAGACAGGGATAGGTCTATATGAGTTCCTGGAGGAGGGGCTATAGATCCTAGAAGAACTGTTATATTGGATTGCAGCATTAGAAATAGGTACTGTGCCTTTAAGAGACTGGTGCGCCTCCGTGTGGCCGTGCCTGTGGATGCGTGCGCGGGCACACGCCCAGAGCCGAAGGCAGAAGAAGAGGACTGACGTGCGCGCGCACAGGGGAAACGGAGCTCGGCGTCCTGGAGGAGAGATCCGTGTGAGACGCGGGAAGCCCTGGCAGGGCTGTAGGTAAGTGGGGAGCACGCAGAGAGCAGGGTGATTCCCCGTTCGTTACAAGGAGGAGGGCGGCCGGTACCCGGAGGAGGAGGGGCGCGGCTGGGTGCAAGGTGAGGAAACGCAGGGGAATGGGTTCTTTCACGCGTCCCTGACTCCCCCCCCCACTCCCTGCCCTTTGCCCCCCCTCCCTGCTCTTTGCCCCCCCCCTGCCCTTTGCCCACCTGCCCTTTGCCCACCTGCCCTTTGCCCCCCCTGCCCTTTCCCCCCCTTCCCTGCCCTTTGCCCCTTCCCCTCCCTGCCCTTTGCCCCTCCCTGCCCTTTGCCCCCTCCCTGCCCTTTGCCCCCCTCCCTGCCTTTTGCCCCCTCCCTGCCTTTTTGCCCCCCTGCCCCTCCTGCCCTTTGCCCCCCCCCCACCCCCTCCCTGCCCTTAGCCCCCCCCCACCCCCCCTGCAATCCCGGGCAACGCCGGGTATATCAGCTAGTTACTTCATATAACTCTTCCTACATGCTCCATATAACTCCTCCTATAGTGCCTGCTATTTCTCCATATAACTGCCCCCTATAACGCCTCCTATTACTTCATATACCTCCTCCTGCATGCTCCCTATATAACGCCTCCTACAATGCCCTCTATTGCTCCATATAACTGCCCCCTATAACTCCTCCTATTACTTCATATACCTCCTCCTGCATGCTCCCTATAACGCCTCCTATAGTGCCTTCTAATGCTCCATATAACTGCCCCCTATAACTCCTCCTATTACTTCATATACCTCCTCCTGCATGCTCCCTATAACTCCTCCTATAATGCCTTCTATTGCTCCATATAACTGCCCCCTATAACTCCTATTGTTCCCTATAACGCCTCCTTTTGCCCCATGTAACAGCTCCCTTTAAAGCCTCCCTATATCTCCTCCTATTGCTCCTTTAAAATATTATGGGGGTCCTTTATTAAGTCTCTGATCTAAAAAATGATGTACCCCATTTATCAGAGATTGGTTCCAATGACCCCCAAAGTCTCCCGTGTGCATCTAGGAGAAGTTCTGTGTAATCTGTATCCGTGGCCAGCCAGCGGGTGGCAGGCTGGTGTCACTGTCACCGCCAGGGTTTGAACATGTGATAAGATCCGGCACTCAGTCCCTGAGACACACAATCTGGAGCGAGGCCTGCACTGCACTGTGGGAGGAACTGTTCTATTGGTCATTGCACAGGGGTGTAAGAGTGCGCAAAACTGTCCCAAATATAAGGTTATATGTTTACTTCTTCTGCACTAGTTCTGCGCCTGTGAGACTTCACTGAAGAACCTGCTAGGTCTATTTTACTGAAGTCTCCCAGCAGAATATCGGGGGGCAAAACCAGAACAAAAAACGGCACCGGATTTGGCAAAGGAAAAACGGAAATGGCTAGTAATGGGTTTCCATTTTTTTTAGGACAAATCTGGTGTTGTTTTCCCCCCAGTTTTGAGGCAGCAATAAATAAGTACTAAACATATACCCCAGAAGCCCCTTAGGGGAAGGTTATCTAGTAGAGATAATTGAGATACTTTCTGAAGTAGAGAAATTCTGGGTCAAAATAACTGCACCGTATATATTATACAAAATATCCTATTAAATCCACTGGATTTTTTTCTAATATAGTTTACAGTATATTGTGCTGTATTTTGTCAGAGAATTAACCATTTTTATGTTAAGATCTCAGTAAATAAACCTCTAAATATAACTGCTATGGGATCCAATTATCTATTTGGCCCACGAACAAGCCCTGCTAGTGTTGGGGCAAAGCAGATATTGCATGTTAGTGTAACGCTTGACTGCCCGCAGACCTGGCCAGTCCCCAGTACTGAGGTGGGTAAGGGTATAACACGCACCCACAGCAGTGAGGGCGTGCCCGGAGTGTGGTAATGCGTTGCCGGGCCTGGTAAGAAAGGGTTAACGTATACTTGCTGAGTCTGGGGTGCCAGAGATCGGAGAGTAATGTCCGTGTGCCAGAGTTCAAGGGTTGGAGAGAGCAGCGTAGTGATGTCCGTAAGCCAGAGTTCAAGGGTTGGAGAAAGCAGCATAGTGATGTCCGTAAGCCAGAGTTCAAGGGCAGGAGAAGGTAGAGTAGTCAAATCCAAAGCAGTACACAAGTTCAAACCAAGGGAATCCAAAAAGGGGCAGGGACAGGAACCAGCGCTGAAATAGACAAGGAAGCTGGGCATAGACACTGCACACACAGGAGCTACAGGAAAGCTATGCAGAGCAAGGAAAGGGAGGACAGAGTGGGGTTATAAAGGAGGGAGGACAAATAGCAGGAAGGGGTGGAGCAGGGGTTTGAGTGAGAGTTTGCAGGGATAGGTCTGAGAGAGCAGGGGAGGAGACAGGGAAATAATCCAGAGAGATGGCTTGTAAGCCACGGGGGGCGGAGCTAGAGTTTAGGGGCGGCCAATAACTGGAGCGGGTGCGCGCGCCTTCTGTAAGTGTGTTATGCGCGTGCACCGCACGTGTCACATGGCGCGAGGGGCGCACCGCCGGGGAGACGCTCGGCACCGGAGGCGGCAGGGAAGGAGAGGCGGAGGAGTCAGGTAATGCAAGGGCTGGGGTGATAGAGGCACGCCGGGGAATACGGGTACCACGGAGGGGGGTGAGTGACCGGGAGCGTGAGCGCACAGTGCGTGAGCCGCGCGCGTGACCCGAACGCGCGTCAGGACGTGCAGACCGCGCCGCGGAGGAACGGCAGTGAGAGGAGGATGGGAGAGAGTGAGAACGAAGGAAAGAGGGGTGGTTAGGAGTCGTGGGAACTGGGGTGACAGGGACACGCTGGGAGGTGTGAGTCCCCCGATCCGTTACAGTATCCCCCCCTTGAGGATCGGACTCCGGACGATCCTCCCAAGGTTTATGAGGGAACTTACGACGAAACGGCCTAAGAAGCGTTGGGGCATGAATGTGGTGAGACGGAATCCAAGAACGTTCCTCCGGCCCATATCCCTTCCAATGAACAAGGAATTGCAATCTGCCTCTGGACCAACGAGAATCGAGTATGGAGTGAACTTCATATTCTTGTTGTCCTTGAATGACGACAGGATTGGGTCTTTGGAGACGATCTGGAACATGGGCATTTTGGATCACAGGTTTAAGTAGAGACACATGGAACACCGAGGGAATCCTCATGGTAGAAGGGAGCGCATGGCGGTATGCGACCAGATTGATCCTCTCGAGGACCTTAAAAGGACCCAAGAATCTCGGGGCCAGTTTCTGAGAAGGAGTCTTGAGCCTTATATTTTTAGAGGATAACCAGACTCTGTCTCCGGGTTTGAATAGTGGGCCCGCTTGCCGTCGCCGATCTGCTTTCATTTTTTGTCCTTGAACCGCAGTTTGCAAGGTTTTTAGGATATTTCTCCGTGAGTTTTGAAGAGTGGAAACATGAGAATCCGCTGCGGGAACACCAGAGGGGTTGGAGGAGAGGGGAAGACTGCTGGGATGGAATCCAAAATTAATGAAAAAAGGCGACTCTTGCGTAGATTCATTTTTTAACGAGTTAATAAGAAACTCGGCCCAAGGTAATAGGTCCACCCAGTTGTCTTGAGATTCGGACACGAAACATCTGAGATACTGCTCGAGGGTCTGATTCCTTCTTTCCGTCTGACCGTTGGTTTGAGGGTGGTATCCAGAAGAAAATAGAAGGGAAATCCCAAGTCTCTGGGAAAACGCACGCCAAAACTTAGAAATGAATTGAGAACCTCTGTCAGAAACAATTGAAATAGGTACACCGTGTAATCTGAAAATTTCCTTAGAAAAAATGTCGGACAAAGTAGCTGAATTAGGAAGACCCTTGAGGGGTATAAAGTGTGAATGCTTGGAAAACCTATCTACTACAACGAGGATAGTATTCATCCCTTTAGAATTGGGGAGTTCCACAATAAAGTCCATAGAGATATGTTTCCAAGGTTGCTCCGGAATGGGAAGAGGCATGAGAAGTCCAGAGGGTTTGTGACGGGCGGACTTGCTCTGGGCACAAACCGGACAGGCACTGGTGAAGTTGAAAATGTCCTTGTTCATCTTAGGCCACCAAAAGGTCCATTTGATAAGGTCTGCTGTCCTCTTGAAGCCAGGATGACCGGCAGATCTCGAAGAATGCCCCCATAGAAGTATCTTGTGGCGAAAACGTGGAGCTGCGTACAAGCGTCCCTCTGGCACCCTAAATCTCCTGGGCTTTATTAATAACCTGGGCTTTATTAATTTCATCCAAAATATCAAAGTTATTGGCGGAAATAATACATTTGGCGGGGAGAATTGTCTCCGAGGATTCATTAGAGTCGTTCTCCGTAGAGATCTGGCGAGAGAGAGCGTCGCCTTGATATTTTTGGTGCCGGGAATATAGTATAAGAAATAGTATAATTGAATCTGGAGAAAACAGTGCCCAATGAGCTTGACGGGATCCCAAACGACGAGCCTCCTCGATATACAGTAAGTTTTTGTGATCGGTGAGGATGGCTATAGGTTCCTTGGTATCATCAAGAAGGTGCCTCCATTCCTGGAGTGCCAATTTGATGGCCAGAAGCTCACGGTTCCCAACATCGTAATTTCTCTCAGCCGAAGAGAACTTCCGAGGAAAGAATCCACACGGATAGAGTTTTTCCTGTGGAGTGGATCTCTGAGAAAGTACTGCACCAGCTCCCACATCAGAGGCGTCTACTTCTAACGTAAAGGGGAGGGAAGTTTCTGGATGACGTTGGATGGGTGCACACATGAACCAAAGTGATTTGAAATGGCGCTACACACCAATGGTAGTGACACAAGTGAAAAAATCTATAAACAAAGTGTATAGAGTGAGTTGTAAGGCGAACCAAATGTTATTTCCAACCTTCCAGGGAATATGTACAGATTCCCTTCAAGATTATGTAGGTCCAGGGTAGGAAGGGAGCGATGGTATCAGGAACACACCAGGGGGGGGGGGGGGAATGATGGTGCAGTAAAATAACACAAAGTTGGTATATTCGAGTCTTGGCTCTATATTAATGCCTACTTACAGCAGGTCAGTGTTCAAACAGCATTTGTCTACACAACAGGTAGGTGTGGATCAGGACAGCAGGTGAGAATTTGCTCAACAGCAGAAGGGACTCAAACAGTAGATGGTGCAGGATAAATTCCACAAGTAGATATTCATGGAAAACAAGGGGAGACCATGGTACAGATCGAAGATATAAAATTTATATATAAAAAAGGCAAATAAGAACCGCACTCACAATAAGTACATAGAACATGTACACATAGGTTTTTACTTGAGGCAGTTGAGTGCCGGAACAGATGGAACGCTTGCAGCTTCACCTCCCCGTGACTCCCGTCGGACCGCGATGGTTGGCGTCTGACGTCACTTCCGGTGAGAGAATGACGACTTCCGTTCAGGTAAACAGGGACGCGGGCAGCAGGGTAACACAGCAACTTCGGCGCCTTCAGTTCAAGTCAGTTCAGGAGCAGCTGTACAGGCTTTTGGACGGCTCTACGCGTTTCGCTGTGCTAAGACAGCTTCCTCAGGAGCCAATGAGACCCCTAGTGGGTGCACACCAATAAATAGTGTGTGTAATTGGTCCAATGAATTAATCTATCAGTTTTCACACAGGTTCTCCCAATTAAAGGTACATAACTCTGTGGTCAAATGCGACGCAAATTTAATAAAAATACATAGGAAAAATAAATGGCAAGTAATTCAGCCTAAGGCTTATAAAATACATATTAAAAGTCAATTTAATGACTCATGGTGAATTGGAGATAAATAGAGAGAAAGAGATGTTCAGTTATTAATAGGAATATGGAAATAATTCTCAATAGACATTTAAAATCCATGGAATCAACATGTCAGTACATAGAAGGAAAAAGGGGGGGTGGGATTTAGGAGAAGTCACAGTAGAGAGGCAGATACCAAGTGATTGTAATGTTTGAATAATAAACGATATGGTCAGATAAGGAATGGTGCTAGTTCAAAGTCAGCATTGAGACCATTGGGCATGAGAGTGTTAAGTCTGTGAATCCAGTACATTTCACATTTGCTCAGATCAACATCTCTACTGCGGCCTCTCCAATGTTGCATAACATTTTCTATAGCGATAAATTTTAGACCTTTAGTGCTTGAACTGTGGTACTTCGCAAAATGTTTAGACACACTATGTGTTAGTATACCTCGTCTGATATTACTTAGGTGTTCTATAATTCGGGTTTTAATTGCTCTTTTAGTTTTTCCCACATATTGCAACCCACAGGGGCATTCATGTTAATATACAGTACCTCGTCTGATATTACGCAGGTGTTCTATAATTCGGGTTTTAATTGCTCTTTTAGTTTTTCCCACATATTGCAACCCACAGGGGCATTCTAAAACATAGATGACATACTCTGTGTAACAATTCATATATTGTTTGATCTTGAAATCTTCTTTACGACTGTTACCTCTGAAATTCTTTTTATCCAATTGTTTATATTCCCATGCTTTACAGGCGGAACAGCCGTAAAAGCCCTCATTTTTTTGGAACCATCCTCCTTTATTGGTATCTAGCTTTTTTATAGCACTTGGAGCCACAATACTTTTTAAATTTTGAGGCTTTTTGAATATTATTTTAGGATTTTCTGGAATTTCATTTTTTTAAATCGGATCATTACGCAGAATATGTCAGTGTTTAAGTATTATTTTGATTCCTTATTAAACGTTGTCAGGAAAGCAGTGTCGAAATGATTATTCATATTTTAAGGCTTACTTTTGGGTTCAAACAACTCTTTCCTATTTAGTGATTTGGCTTTAATAAACGCTGTGTCCAAAATATCTTTCTTATAGTTTTTCTGGATTAAACGTGATTCCAATATTTTACATTGTTCACCAAAAATTGTTTCATCTGTGCAATTCCTACGCATCCTCCTATATTGATTATATGGCACATTGTCCATCCATAGGTGATGGTGGCAACTGGAACGTAGAATATAATTATTGCTATCTACATCTTTAAAGAAAGACTTAGTTTTTAAATTCCCATCTTCGATATATTTAAGTCCAAAAAATTAAGTGAGATTTTACTAGTTCTTGATGTGAATTGTAAGTTGGAGGTGTTTGTATTTAAGTTAGTGAGGAACACATCTAAATTCTGTTGATCACCTTGCCAAATTAAAATGATATCGTCAATGTAGCGCCGCCATAGGACAACGCTCGCCCCCAGAATGCCATTGGTCCAGATGTTGTTCTCTTCCCAATATCCCATGAAGAGATTGGCATAACTGGGGGCAAACTTCGTGCCCATGGCGGTGCTACATTTCTGAATGTAAAAAGTATCTTCAAAAAGAAAAAAAATATTTTCCAATATGAAGGAAATGCTCTCTATGATGAATTGGACCTGTGTGTCCTGGAGTTCAGAATCCTTATTCAAAAAATACCTAACGGCTTCACAGCCCAAATTGTGTAGGATGGAAAGTGTTTACAAAGATTTTGACGTGTTGAAACCGTTATAGTCGCCATTATGTAATCCTCCCTCCAGATAATAGTATCCAAAAGTTGTAATACTTCGGTGGTATCCTTTAAATAAGACTTCAAAGATTTAACATAGCCTTGTAAAAAGGTGTCAATATAGGCTGACAGGTTGGAAGTCAGGGAGTTAATTCCGGAGATGATGGTTTCTACCGGGGGGGTTTATGAGACATTTATGGATCTTTGGTAATATATAGAATATTGGTAATTGGGGTGTTTCGTTGAGCAGAAATGTATATTCTTGTTCAGTTAGAATACCTAGATCTTTACCTTTTTCTAATAGAGACTGTAATTCCTTTGTGAATATTTTTGTTGGATTTTTCTTTAAAATTCCATAAGTGTTTTGATCTCCCAGAAGACGTTTGGCTTCTTTATGATAATCATCTCTATTCATGATAACCACCCCCCTCCCTTATCAGCCTGCTTTATAACTATATTTGTGTTGTCTGTAATTTCTTCTAATGCTATTTTTTCTTCTCTTGTGAGATTATGTCTAGTTTTGGATTTATTATTTTTTGCTAAATCTTCAAAGTTTTTAATAATTAGATTGTAGAACACCTACCTAGTGTGTTTAAATTTTTCTGGTTCTTTATGAACAATCGGATTAAGATTAATTATTCTAGACTCAGCGTTTTTGCTCAAAAAAAACCTTTTAACAGTTAGTTTCCTTTGATATTTATTCGCATCTAAAAATAGCTCAAAGTTATTTCGCCCTATAGTGGGGGCAAAGGATAAGCCTTTCGAAATGAGGTTTAATTGTGGGGTAGAAAGGACAGTAGAACTTAAATTAAAAATACTTTTGCTATCTTTTTGATCTATCATCTTAACTCTCTCTCTTTTCTTTCTTCTCCCCCGCTTCCCTCTCTGTCTCTTTCCCCTTTGGATTGTATATTCCCCTCTTCTTTCTCCAGAAGTGGGGTAAAGGGTTTTTTTTGTTTCCCATGATTTGTGTAGGATGGGTGCAGACACGAAGGCTTTTTTGAGGAATTCGAAGGCTTCTATGGCTTCGGGATACCAAGTGGTCGGATCAGCACCCTTCTTAGTCACGTGAAGGTGATTGGCAGAGCGAGTAGGATGGATAGAGAAGTTACGGATGAACTTCCGGTATAATTGGCAAAGCCAAGGAAGCGTTGCACGGCCTTGAGTGAATTCGGCAAGGGCCAGTTAAGTACAGACTTCAATTTCTCGGGATCCATGGTAAAGCCTTGGTCTGAGATAATATAGCCTAGGAAGGTGTGGAAGTCTGATGGAACAGAAATTTCTCCATCTTTGCATAGAGGCGATAAGCCGAAAGCTAGAGATACCACTTTGGTATAGCGAATGTGCTCCTCTAAGTCTTTAGAGAAAATGAGGATGTCGTCCAAATACGATGAAACGTCCCAAAACGTCCAGAGAGATATCGTTCATGAAATCCTGGAAACCGGCAGGGGCATTGACAGGCCGATGGATCACCAAATTACATAATTCGGAACGCGTGTTAAACGGGTTTTCCATTGTCCCCGTTCTCTATTCAAAAAAGATTGTAGGCTCCTCTTAAATCGAGGTTTGGAGAAATATAGAGGCTCCTTGTAGACGGTCGAAGAATTCAGCAAATTAAAGGGAGAGGGTATTAGTTCTTTACCGTAATTTGTTAAGCCACCGGAAGTCGATACCAGGGTCTCTAAAGAGCCATCCTTCAAAATAACGAGCCTAATCAATGGACTCCGGCGACCAATTCCAAAAAGTCTGGCTGCCCTGGTTGCACGAAGGACATCCAGGGGTGAGGTGAACGATACCACAATATGGCTATAATTTTAAAGGAAGTGATTCTCCTATGAGGGGTGCCTGGAGTGTGACGAGCAGGACGGTATGGACGTAGGGATCCCACAGGTAGCAATAATGTGGCAGAGGCAGTACAACTCCAGTCGAGTGGGGTGGTGCGGACTAACTGAGGGCAGGCACGAGGGCGGATGGAAGGACAAGGATGAAGATTCATCGCCTATCCCCCACTCCGTCTTCCCCCCCCCCCCTCTCCCAACCCTTCCCCTCCCCACTCTCCGGTGTAGTCATGTCGAGTGTTTGTGGTGTCTTGTCGTTTCCCCATCACGTCGTCTCTGTTTAGTGTTGTGTGTCCCACAGAGGGAGTTTATTGTGTGCGTGTACTGCAAAAGTTGACATTATGTTGTTTATTTCTCAATGTATGATACAAAAACCAATAAAAAAAGAATGTTAAAAAAAAAAAAAAGAGCCATCCTTTTCTTCACGAAGAAAGAGCCTGCCCCGGGGGGCGGGGGGGGGTAGAGTTGCGGATGAACCCTTTCGCCAGATTCTCCTGGATATAAGACGTCATCGCCTCTGTCTCTGGCACAGATAAGGGATACAACTTGGACTTAGGGAGAATGGTTCCAGGAATTAGGTCAATTGGACAATCGTAGGAGCGATGGGGAGGTAATACCTCAGCTTGTACCTTGTTGAAGACATCTAAAAACTCGTGATACACCGTCGGCAGAGCAGGAAGGTTAGATGAAGTGGTGTCAAGGCCGGAGAGCAGGAGGAGGAGTAACTGTCTTCTCAGAGGTGGTAGTCCACTTGATGGGCAGCACATTGGTCCAATCTATCCGTGGGTTGTGTAGCTGGAGCCATGGTAATCCTAGAATAACCTGGACAGTAGTGGAGTGAAAAACATCGAAGACCATTACCTCGGTATGACCATTCGCGGTGGTCAGGGTAAGTGGAATAGACTCCCAAATAATGAAGGCTGGTTGGAGCGGTCATCCGTCGATAGCCTCCAGGCCAATGGGCGACTTTTTCTTGACCAGTGGAATTTGGTTCTTGCAAGCGAAGGCGTGATCAAGAAAGTTACCACCAGACCCAGAATCGATAAAAGCTTTCACTTCTATTTGAAGATCAGGACCCGCCAGAGTTACAGGGAGCATTAACTTCTTAGGTAGTTCCTTAGGGAGAGAGGGGCAAGGAGAGATAGTACCCAGTAGAAGCCCCTCTACCTTTACTGGGCGTTCCCGTCTCCCGGTTTCGGGCAGCAGAGACGGAGTCGGTGAACGGCAATAAAAGCAGAGACCCTCCTCACGACGTCGTGCTTTCTCAGCAACCTGAGGCTCTTGGCTACCGACTTGTATCGGTTCAGGGGCATCCTACGCAGGGAAGGCCGAAAGAGGTGACCAAGGAGAAACAGGTAGAGACAAGACAGAACGGGAACAGTGACGCTCGTGGCGTCGTTCTTGAGTGCGCTGATCCATTCGGATACTGAGAGCAATGAGTTTCTCAAGGGAAGCGGGCCGAGCGTGGGCTGCGAGGTCATTCTTAAGAGTTTTAGACAAACCATGCCAGTATGCCGCGGCGAGAGCTTCATCGTTCTACTGGGTCTCGGCGGCGATGGTGCGGAACTCCACCGCGTATCTTGCAGCCGACCTACGAGCCTGAGAGATATGGAACAAGGAAAAAGCAGCAGTCTCCCTACGTGCTGGTGTGTCAAACACCTGTTGGAACTCACGCCGGAATTTGGGGTAATCTTGGGTTAATTCAGGTTTGTGTTCCCAGAGAGGAGAAGCCCAAGCGAGTGCGTCGCCAGTGAGTAGGGCATAGATATAGGCCACCTTGGTACGAACAGTAGGGAAGAGGGATGGGGACATCTCGAATTGGACTACGCACTGATTCAAGAATCCTCGGCAAGCGAGGGGATCCCCATCATACCGGTTGGGAGGTGGAATATGTGGTCCCGGGTTACTTATAGCCACTGGATTCGGGGGTGACGGGGCTACTGGGGTTTCCCGGAGAGATAAATTGGAAAGTTGCTGTGTAACTGTGGTAAGTTGGTTGTTTAAGAATTGCAAATTTTCCACGGAAACACCTTAGCCCACCTCAGGGGGACCTGCTTTTGTTGGGCTCTGCATAATGTAACTCCTGTATGCCCGCAGACCTGGCCAGTCACCAGTACTGAGGTTTGTAAGGGTATAACACGCACCCACAGCAGTGAGGGCGTGCCCGGAGTGTGGTAATGCGTTGCCAGGCCTGGTAAGAATAGGTTAACGTATACTTGCTGAGTCCGGGGTGCCAGAGATCGGAGAGTAATGTCCGTATGCCAGAGTTCAAGGGTTGGAGAGAGCAGCGTAGTGATGTCCGTAAGCCAGGGTTCAAGGGTTGGAGAAAGCAGCATAGTGATGTCCGTAAGCCAGAGTTCAAGGGCAGGAGAAGGTAGAGTAGTCAAATCCAAAGCAGTACACAAGTTCAAACCAAGGGAATCCAAAAAGGGGCAGGGACAGGAACCAGCGCTGAAATAGACAAGGGAGCTGGGCATAGACTCTGCACACACTGGAGCTACAGGAAAGCTATGCAGAGCAATGACTAAGAGGACAGAGTGGGGTTATAAAGGAAGGGGGACCAATAAGGAAGAGAGGTGGAGCAGAGGCTTGAGTGAGAGTTTGCAGGGATAGGTCTGAGAGAGCAGGGGAGGAGACAGGGAAATAATCAAGAGAGATGGCTTGTAAGCCACGAGGGGCGGAGCTAGAGTCTAGGGGCGGCCAATAACTGGAGCGGGTGCACGGGCCTTCTGTAAGTGTGTTATGCGCGTGCACCGCGCGTGTTACATGGCGCGAGGGGCGCACCGCCGGGGAGACGCTCGGCTCAGGAGGCGGGAGGGAAGGAGAGGCGGAGGAGCCAGGTAATGCAAGGGCTGGGGTGATAGAGGCACGCCAGGGAATACGGGTACCACGGAGGGGGTGAGTGACCGGGAGCATGCGCGGACAGTGCGTGAGCCGCGCGCGTGACCCGAACGCGCGTCAGGACGTGCAGACTGCGCCGCGGAGGAACAGCGGATAGAGGAGGATGGGAGAGAGTGAGGACGAAGGAAAGAGGGGTGGTTAGGAGTCGTGGGAACTGGGGTGACGGGGACACGCTGGGAGGCGTGAGTCCCCCGATCCGTTTCACTATTTTAAGGAAAAGGTGAAATCCATTCATCAGAACATCCCCTCTGTTTCCTCCTCCCATCCTACACCTCTTCTTAACTCTCCTCCTGCCTTCCTTGACTCTTTTTCCACTGCCTCGGCAGATGATGTGTCGTTGCTGATCTCTTTTTCTCCCTCTACCACTTGGCCTCTTGACCTAATTCCCTCCCATCTCCAAAAACCTCTTGCTCCTACTATAATCCCTACGCTCACACATATTATTAAAATCTCCCTCTACTCTGGTACCTTTTCCTCGTCCATCAAACATGCAACAGTTATACCATTACTCATAAACAGCAAGCTTGACCCTACCTGTCTTTCTAACTATCGACCTGTCTCCCTCCTGGCTTTTGCCTCTAAAATCCTTGAACGTCTTGTATTCTCTGGCTTGCTCCATTTTCTCAACACCCATTCTCTCCTAGAGCCTCTACAATCTGGCTTCCGCACTGCTCACTCGACTGAAACAGCCCTCACTAAAATAACTAATGACCTCCATGCTGCCAAAGACAGCGGTCATTACCCTCTGCTCAAATTACTTGACCTCTCTGCAGCATTTGACACTGTGGACTACCCTGTACTCCTTCACATTCTCCATACTTTTGGTTTTTGTAACAAAGCTCTATCCTGGATCTCCTCTTACCTCTCCCATCGAACTTTCAGTGTCTCTTCTGCTAACACCTCCTCCTCTATCGATCTCTCTGTGGGGGTACCCCAGGGCTCTGTCGTGGGACCTCTTCTCTTTTCTCTGTACACACTTTCTCTATGTCACCTAATCACATCTCTTGGGTTTAAATATCACCTCTATGCTGACGACACACATATTTATTTTCAACCTCTGACCTTTCACCCGCTGTACAAACCAACGTTTCTGAGTGTCTCTCTGCGATATCATCCTGGATGGCCCTTCGCTGACAAACTTAAAATGGCAAAATCAGAGCTCTCCATACGTCCTCCCAAACCTGGCCCTACTACCTCCTTCCACATTACTGTTGGAAGTATCATCATTCCCCCAGAAGCCCAAGTACACTGCCTAGGGGTCTCCACATTCTCCTCTCACATTCAAACGTATCTAAAACCTGTCGCTTTTTCTTTCGCAGTATAATAAAGATACGCCCTTTCCTCTGTTGCTCGACTGCTAAAACTCTGACTCAGACCCTCATTCTCTCCCGTCTTGATTACTGTAACCTCCTGCTGTCCGGCCTTCCTGCCTCTCACCTGTCTCCCCTACAATCTATCCTAAACGCTGCTGCTAGAATCACTCTACTCTTTCCTAGATCTGTCTCAGCATCTCCCCTCATGAAATCCCTCTCCTGGCTTCCGATCAAATCCCGCATCTCACACTCCATTCTTCTACTCACTTTTAAAGCTTTACACTCTTCTGCCCCTCCTTACATCTCAGCCCTAATTTCTCGTTATGCACCATCCAGACTCTTGCGTTCTTCTCATGGATGTCTTCTTTCTACCCCCTTTGTATCTAAAGCCCTCTACCGCCTTAAACCCTTTTCACAAACTGCCTCACACCTCTGGAATGCCCTTCCCCTCAATATCCGACTATCACCCTCTCTATCCACCTTTAAGACCCACCTTAAGACACACTTGCTTAAAGAAGCATATTGTATTGTATTATATTGTATGTCTTTATTTATATAGCCAAAAGTGTACTCAGCGCTTCACAAAGAATACAGTACAGGGAATTATAATTATACAATAAATGCAGCAAAATCAGACAATAGGAAAGGAAATCCCTGCCCCGAAGAGCTCACAATCTAAGAGGTTTAATGGGAGAGTTACAGAGACAGCAGGTGAGGGAGTAAGTGCTGTAGATGGCAGTGCTTGGTCACAATGTGTGGTAGGAGTGACTGAGTGTGGGACAAAAGCCATGAGTGCAGGCTATTGGGATGCTTGATTTGTGGGGTGAGATTTAAGGTTAGTCAGTATTAAATGAAAAGGTTAACACCATTTACAGGGGAAGAGATGGCAGGGACGCATGAGTGAGATTAGATGTGTATGTCTGGCTTCAGGCTTAGGGGAGATACCCAGCAGCAGGAAGGAGTAGATAGAGGGTGTAAATAGAGGATTTGTGGGGGTGTTTTTTATTGCAGGGTAAAGAAGTTGTTGGGAGAGAGGTGTATTAATAATGGTGCAGGGGGGAGTGGGGGTGTTGGAGAGAACAGAGACATTCACAAAGGAGCGAGGAAACCGTAAACAGAAAAAGCAGTAGGGAGGGCATAGTAAGATGCAGGAGGAGAGACTTCTCAGGTAATGGAGGATAAAAGTGTACAAATAAATCACAGATGTTAAAAGTTAATGTCTCACAGCGGCAACCTTGTAATGCAGAGTCCAGATCTTCCCCCAATCTTCACCTCCAATTTCAACTCCAAAATTAACTCTTGTAGACACTTTAGATATGACACTTTAGATGTGACACTTTAGATGTGACACTTTAGATGTGACTCTTTTGATGTTACACAGCCATGTGGCTCACAGCCAAGTTACACTAACTTAAGTACCCTAATCACATGCATTTGACTAACACTTAAGGGAGGGGGTTGCCTAATCAACTCGGACATACCAAATAGTTAATTAGATTATCAATTATCGCTCAATTGATAGGAGTCAGTGATATGAGTAGCACAGCGGCTAATACTATACGTGATACATAAACCTTGGCCCCCTGCAGACGCACTTACCAGAACGCCCTCCTACTGTCTCTGTACGCACTTCCTACCTACCAATTAGAGTGTAAGCTCCCCGGAGCAGGGTCTCCTTTTCCTAAATGTTACTTTTATGTCTGAAGCACTTATTCCCATTATGTGTTATTTGTATTATTTGTTATTTATATGATTATCACGTGTATTAGTGCTGTGAAGCGCTACATACATTAATGGCGCTATATAAATAAAGACATACATACATACATACATACACACATGCAGAAATACATTGCTCTGCACACGCAGTTACAGCACATTGCTCTGCACAGACATACATTGCTCTGCACACACGCAGTTCCAGTACGTTGCTCTGCACAGACATACATTGCTCTGCACACACGCAGTTCCAGTACGTTGCTCTGCACAGACATACATTGCAGTCTCCCACATCAAAAAGTTTAAAAAACGAACCTATGAAATTATATCTTGTTTAGTGTCGAAAACTATGCAAAATTTCCCAGGAGCAGCTGGGGTTTGTCTCCTGGCAGCTCCGTCCTTACCATGACTGATCTGCGCGTTCCCTGGAGTGCCTTATTGCGAACACAGTCGCACAGGAGGTTCCAGCCCATTAATACAAATGATATTGGCAAGCAGACCTTGCAGTAATCCTATCATTAATATGGCTTTTCTGGGTGAGGGAGTTTGCAATAACAGCAATAATGCATTATAATGTCAACATATCAACCTGCCAAATACAGAGGGAGGCTAATCACTAATGTGCTGCAGGGACGTGAGGAGTGCTGCAGAGCATTGCACCCAGGGGCAAACACACACACACACACATGGCTTAGCAGCAGACACACGTAGGTATAGCTCTGCACACGCAGACATTGCTCAGCACATACATGATGTTCTGCACATGCATACAAACATAGCTCAGCTCAATCAGGCGTTGCTCTGCATACAGATATTGTTCTATATACACTGTTCTGCACACACATACTGCAGACCAAGGAGGCTCAACTCCAGTCCTCAAGCACCCCCACATACATGTAATCATTGCTCTGCACACATACATGTAACCATTGATATGCCCTGCAAATATATTGCATTGCTGGCACCTCTCTGGCAGTGAAGGGATTAACGAACATTTCCTAATTAGGATTTCATGGTCAATTAACACAAATATAACAACATTTTATAGGAGAGCCTTCCACAGAATATATATTAAAATAATATTTAATTTTGCCTGAAACTGCTTGTACAGTACGCATTAAACTGAGAGGATCCTCCTGATTACTTTGGGGCTTTAGGGCACGTCTCCCCTCTCCCAATCATACAACACTCGACACAAATGAATAAGCTGGACACAAATGAATAAGCTGCTCGTAAGGCTGCAGCATTGTTTAATAACTAACTAGAGTAACGTGTGTGTGTGTGTGTGTGTGTGTGTGTGTGTGTGTGTGTGTGTGTGTGTGTGTGTGTGTGTGTGTGTGCGCTCCCAAGCGGACACTTATTATATTACAGAGGTACAGATAATGGAAGAATCAGTGGAGAAGGCTTCATCGTTAACAAGAGATGGAGACACCATATAGGGGAGTATGAAAGCTCATCGGAAAGAGCGGCCACAATCGTCATTCAGGTGACAAAGAGATACAGGCTTCAAATAATCCAAGTGTACGTCCCAACATCAAGTCACGCAGGCAATGACGCGGAAGACGTCTATGGTACATACCATCAAATCGACCAACTTAACCAAGAACATTGCCACCTCGAGATGGTTATGGGAGATTTCAATGCATGATCGGCGGCGCCCATCAGGAAAACGAAGCATCAGTTGGTAAGTATGGTTACGGGAACAGCAATAAACGTGGGGACAGATTGGCAGAATTTGCAGAATTTGAAAACTTTTACTGTGCATCACAAATTCATTCTTCAGGAAGAATTCCAAAAGACTGGACGTGGAGCGGAGCCAATGGGATGGAGAACGAAATGGGCTCTATCCTAGCTAACAAGAAACATGTGATTGAAGACTGCACCGTCCTTAAGTACTTAGACACAATGAGTGATCACCGATTGGTTTATTGCAAATTACATCTGAATGTGAAGTTGGCAAATAGAAGTGTGATTAAAAAGACGACAAACACAATCAACATCAATAACCTCAAGAATAACGGCTAGAACTACAAAATCAGTTCAGCTAAAAATGCATCAGGGACACTAACAATAACAGAGACAAGGATGGAAGACAGCAATCAGACTCACTGTTAGTAGATCCATGCAAGGAAATTATTTCGACAACTACAGTTGTTCCAAAAACGTGACAGCATTTTAATTCACAAGAGCATGCAGATGGAGCAACATGATGGGCCTCTGTGCACCCTTTCCCAGGTTAACCAGTAAAGAGGCCGGTAATGGGGAATCATCTGCATTATTTAAAATGCTGTCACGTTTACATCATACAGTGTATTTTGCCCATGATCACGTACACAGGAGAAGCTTGGATCTTATTTGCAAAGATAATTCGGAAGCTTCAGACACCTCAAAGCAGTATGGAGAGTTGTATGCTGGGTATTACCCAAAGAGACAGGTAAGGAAATGAATGAGTTAAAAAAAAACAAAAAAAAGTCTGTGACATTACCGCAAAGGGTGAAGAAATTAAAACGGCAGTGGGACGGACTTATTGCTTATTGAAGAAATGACCATTGTTGAACAAAAATGGTATTCGACTGGATTCCAAGGGAAATGAAAAGACTAAGATGATGAACGAAAGTAAGATGGGAGCTGTCGTGTTAGACAAGATTTTTACAGGGATCGCTAACACCAGAATGAAAGAGTTTGTAACCGGTGTTCCCCCACCCGACGGGAGATCTCACTGTTACACGGTGTTGGGGTGCTCACCTGCAGGTTTACAGAAGGCCCTGAGCTTCCGCCGATGTTAGTTGGGGAATCAACAGGCCTGTCATTTGGTGGTCCGTAGCTCTCTTCTCCTATGGTACAGTGCCTCCATTCCCAGAGGGCCTATCGTAAATAGATGCAGTCCCTGTGGAAAACATCTTGCCCTCCCCCTGAAAGACTGCAGCCTCAGGCAGGATTATAAAAACAGGAACTCACACTTTATTCAGCACAGCAATAGATTACAGCATTACATCACCAAGATATCTAGTTCTTCTTCTTCTTGTCCTTGGACTCAACCCCCAAGGCTTGAGGCCCTAAATGTCTATCCCTATCTCCCACACTCCCTGGTGGAGCATGGGGTAGCTGCTCCCACTCCCCTGAGGGAGGGAAGGCCTGCAACCAGGTCCCTGGCACTGGGGACTCTGAAGCCTGCCCACAGCATAGCTGGTGGAGCACACTGGAAGGCTCCATCACTGAAGAAGTGGAAGCTGCCAACAAGCCAGACTGCATTGCTCTTTCCTTAACGGTGAAGAGCAGTGGCTCAAGTTAACTAGCAGACATTTCCTTTGAGGATAGGAATATCAGACAGGATTCACGCTCCAGGTAACTCAAGTGCCTAAATCTGCATCCAATGCTGCTATTAAAATCCCAAATCCCCACCTAAATCTACACCGAGCCTAGACCGCAGCACACAGCCAAGCACCAAAGCCAAGAACCAAACCCCAAGACCTACACCCAAGCACCACACCCAAGACCACCCAGCAACACAGCCACCAAGCACCTCACCAGCACACCCTAACGCACCAACGCACAGGCACCACACCCAAGCACACACCCCAAGAACCACAACCAACGCACCCACCACAAGCACCACACCCAAGCACCTACAGCCCAAGCACAGCACCAATCACACTCCCAATCACCACACCCAATCACCACACCCAATCACCACACCCAATCACCACACCCAATCACCACTCCCAATCATCACTCCCTGCTCACCTGCACAGCAACTGCCAATCCCCTAACAGTTGTGATCATCCAATTGGCAGCTCCTAAACTCCCTGTCCCCACCAAAACCCCCGCAAGCAACCTAAGCCAATAGGAGCAGACAAGCCCATCTGGGGATGAACCAGAGGGGCATCTATAGTCACATGTCACCCCTCTGCTACGTGGCGGAGGGGGTTTCATTCCAGTATGACTCTTTGTTCAGGTTATGGCAGCTCGGAGGCTCCTGCAGATTAAACAGTTAATATTATCAGCTGCCACTAAAATCTATCTCTATACCAACCTTTCCAGAAGCAAAATATCTGTCATACAGACGTCCTATCATCCTGTCCCCCTGCAATGGCAAACTGACATTTTGTTCTGAGTAGGGCATTAAAAGGGTTAATTCTGCTTTCTGGCGCTCTGGTCCCATTATTGCTCCTTGTTTCCCGGTGTTGTACTACCTGCTCTGTAAATCCTTGTATAAAACACACACACTGTATATTGCAACCAGCTAAGTACTGAAATCACTGGGATTGGAGGGTCCAGGACACTACGTTTTTTTGAGCGATCATTTGTTTTACGAGATGTCCATCTGGGTCCTGATTGGAGGCACTGGGTTGGCACGAGCTGCGCTCTGATTTGGAGAAGTCATGAATTAAGACTTCCAGTGATCTTGCTTTGTGGTCTGATAATTAGGTAGCAGTGAGATAATGACATGTATCCAACTATCCTGTACATTAAGATGCTTGAACATAATCAATGTTCTGTATTTGTAACGCTCGGCCTGCCCACAAGCCAGACGATACCCCGGTGGAAAGGGTAAAACCACACACGTAGCAGCTAACGGGGGCACGGCCGGAGTGTGGAAGTAGTGTAGGTGGTCCGGGTAACTAGTATGTTAAAAGATACGGTACTTGACAGCTCCGGCATATAAGGGTTAAGTTCATATGTCAAGGGTCGTGGGTTTGGAGAGGGCAGCGTAATCGATTGTCCGTAAGCCTGGGTCGTGGAGTGGAGAGAGCAGCGTAGTAGATTGTCCGTGTGCCGTGTCCAAGGGTTGTAGAGGTCTGCAGCGTAGAAAGTCCAAAGCGAGGTCCAAAGGGTTCCAGAGAGCAGCGTAGTAGAGTCCAAAGCAAAAGGTCAAATCCAGGGAGGTCAGCAGAATTTCCAGGGACAGGAGCAAGCACTGAAAAGACAAGAGAGGCCAGGCAACAGCAGACAGCACCAATGTACAGAAGCTATGCAGAGCAAAGAGGAAATGGTGAAGGGGAATTATATAGGGGGCTGGGACCAATCAGAGAAAGGGGAGTGACGGAGGATTGGCCTGAAGAGGACCTAATAGGACAGCAGAGTGTGAAAGTTTGGGACCAATGGGAGTGAGGGGTGGAACAGAGCAGTGACTTAGGTAAGACCCAGATAGAGGAGAATTGCTAGAGGCAAAAGGAGTGGTCAGAGTAAGGGGAGGAGCGGAGGGATGGACAAGGGAAGGAGGACCTGAGAGGCAAGGCTGATGGGGAAGGGGCGTGCAGGGCATGTGCGTGATGTCTGAGGAGGCGGAGAATGGGAAAGGCGCACCGGAGGATCCAGGAGCAGACAGAAGAAGGGGAGGAGCAGAGGGACGGACAGGGGAAGGGTCAGGTAAGGAAGACGAAGGGAGGTGGAGCTGACGGGACCGGAACGGAGGCACGCAAGGAGCGTGTGCCATGTCAGCAGAGGTGGAGTCAGGCGCCCGGCGCCAACTAATGGCAGCTTGGGTGCGCGCGCCCGTAGGGCTGACGCGCGTGGGCTGGAGGTGCGGGGACAGCAGCCAGGAGCGGGGAATGCCGCCAGGGCGCCTGAATGTCCGGTGAAAAAGGTAAGGATGCGCTGGACGCGGGTATACCCGCAGCGCGAATCCTTACAGTATTAGGAAAACATTTTGAGTTAATGTTGTGTGTTCGTTCTCTGCACATTCCTGACCATGTTATATAAAAGATTATAATGAAAGTTAGCGTCACCACTGATTGACATTTCAACCACCTTCTGGATGTGACTTCTCATCTTCATGTTCCATACATTTCCTCAGCGACAGAGATCCCCCCGAAAGATTGAGTAAGTGGCCTGTATGGGAGGATGAATCGGGGTGCTCAACTTCAGACCTTAAGCCCTCCACACCCCCCAATCAGTCCTCAGCACAGGTGACTCAATCAGTCCCTACTTCAGTCTTAGACTGAGCCTCTGATTGAGCCAGCTGTGCTGAAGCTGGGATATCCTCAAAACCTGGCCTGTTGGGGGGTCTTGAGGACTGGAGTTGAGCCCCCGTTGCCATACAGTGCATATAGATTTTCTTCTGGATGTTACGTATTTATTGATGACATATATTCTATGTTTCCTCACAATATTTCTATAGATCACTAATTATATAAAGGATGTCCTGTTTGGATTCCCTGTAATTGTCAGTGACTCCCTCCTACCGCCCCCCTCCCCCTTCTCCATCCTTTCTCTTCTTTATTCTCCCTTAGTTCTCACCCCAAAAGAAAACCTTAATACAATTCACGAGTTAAAACTTAATTAAAAGCATATTCAGGACTTTCTTTTTAAATTTATTTTTAAATCCATTCCCCATCAGTTGTGTCAGAGATTTCCTAAAAACGGAGTATTCGGCTGAGAATGTATCCCCCTTAGGTCTCCATCTTTCAGGGTCTGTTAAAGAACATGTATAGAAGGGTTATTACGTGAACATTTTATCTCCTGCCTTCTGCAACTGATTTTCTGTAGCAATTTGCCAGATGATAGATGGAGACTTGCCCTAGGTCATTTAGTAATTTGGCTTCAAGCCTTTAGTATCTAAGCTAGCGTATTGGGTGAGAAGTTTCTGCTCTCTTTTAGCATGTGGATATCATTTTAGAGACGAACAAAACTTCTGGTGGGTTTTCCTGGTTCATATATGATGGCTAGAGATGGGCAAATGTTTTTGCGGACTTGGACCTGCCGTGGATCGTCCACGCAGGACCCACCCACCGTAGAGGCAGAGGCTAAGCGACATTGCTGGATCAGTGGATCCTCATCATCTTCCACCATACCTGGTGCAGGAGCGCCTGGGCATGTACAACAAGTGCACCAACTCTACACCTTAGTGGGGCAGCGCAGTCTCACACACTTGGGCGGGTGGCTCTTTGTGGAGACTAGGGTGGATGGGTGCCCAAGGGCCCTTTGGAACTTTGGGTGGACTGTGTATCAGGTGAAGGGGAACCGAGTGTTGGATGGTACGGCCGTGCGTGGCCAAATTGGTGGGGCTGGTACCGTATATCTTTATTGTGTATTTGTGTATATAGTAAACCATTATCTTATATCACGTTTGTATTTCTTATGTGTCCTGTAATGGAGTTAGTCCACATAGTAGAATCCCGTACAGGTGGAGGCGCTACTGATCATCAACTCAGGAACACCCCAGGTTCCCAGCAGCGGAGGCTCAGGCCTCCTGTGAGCCACAGGTAACGCACACACACACCGTCGCCACACATCTCCCAGGGGGTGGGGGAAAGTGCGCTACATAGTATTTATTGGAAAGCGTATATTTATTAGCAAGGTCATGGTTGTTATTTATTGGTGGATGGGTGGATGGGTGGATGGGTGGACGGTATGCGTGAAACGTCAGTCATGCTAACAATCAGTGATAGCAACTTCAGATCATGGACTTTTGCAGAAAATCAGAGAGAGTGGACATGTCTGCAACAGAATCCATAAATAACATTCATTGTTTCTCCACGTTCAATAATTACTTGGATAAGTTATCAAAGTAACTAATTCCCGTCACGCCAAGCACCATCTGTGGTTAACCTCCAGATCTTTGTTACTGTTCTCCAGGCTACTGAAGACACTGGTTGTTCCTTCATTACAGGACCCGGGAATAGACCACCCAATTTACTCAAACTGTATTGCCCAAATCCACAAAGCTCTGTGAACGGCATATTAACATTAACAGGGCAAAGGACAATAACAGAACGCTTAGCCACGTTTTCACCCATAAAGGGCAATAACAGAACACTAACCCACGTTTTCACCCATAAAGGCAAAATAGACGTTGGTGATAATGAGATGCAAATGAGGTGTAGTCCCCCCCCCCCCAAGTGTTAATAGCAGGTTAGTATATGATGGGCCCCACCCTGCGTTGCTATGGGGATTCTGGCGTCATGGGAGAGAGTATTTAGGTTAGGTGTAACGGGTGCTCGCCACAAACAGGATGGGGTGGAGATATAAATACACCAACCTGAAGCCGCGAAGCCGAGTCCGGATGTGGGACTCGTCGTCATGCGTAGCCAGGTCAGTTTAGGAGAGTGCAGCGTAGTAGGAGAGCAAGCCGAGGTTGAGGAGTGGAGATGTACGGAGAGTAGGGGTCATTAGCTGTGATCGGCACCAGGGAAGCCAAAGGAACAGGGAAGGCTTCATCAACAGGGAAGGCTTCAGGAAACAGCGAAGCCAAAGGAACAGGGAAGGCTTCAGGAAACAGCGAAGCCAAAGGAACAGGGAAGGCTAGGAAACAGAGAAGGCTTCAGGAACACCACGGCAAGCCAAAGGAACAGGGAAGGCTTCATCAACAGGGAAGACTTCAGGAAACAGCGAAGCCAAAGGAACAGGGAAGGCTTCAGGAAACAGAGAAGGCTTCAGGAAACAGGGAAGCCAAAGGAACAGGGAAGGCTTCATCAACAGGGAAGACTTCAGGAAACAGCGAAGCCAAAGGAACAGGGAAGGCTTCAGGAAACAGAGAAGGCTTCAGGAAACAGGGAAGGCCAGGCAAGGCGCCTACCATTACTGCTATCTATGCCTTGAAGAAGTGTTCTCGTTGGTGAAACGCGCGCTTCGGCTCAGCATTCAGATGTGCACGCGCAGTCTGATCCTCACCGCACTTGATTGTCTCGTGCGGCTCTCTGCTACGGCACTACACAGGTCTGCCGGTGCGCCCCCACGGCCACACGGGACCTCACTTCATTCAAGATTAGGGATTTTCGCTTATCTAGGATTCTGTCATAGGGCTGGCAGTCATGTATTAACTTCCACAGAAAGAACACAGGGCACAAACGGATTTAGAATATCCAAACTCATTTATTGAGCCAACACAACTTTTCGATGGTCTTTATCAAGTGATATAGATGCCACTATGTCACTTGATAAAGACCATCACGGTCGAAACGTTGTGTTGGCTCAATAAATGAGTTTGGATATTCTAAATCCGTTGTGCCATATGTTCTTTCTATCATCTCCCCAGGACTGATTACAGGCTTTCGTACAAGCACCGGAGCACCGGTAACTGTATCAATTGTTGTCCATGTTTTGAGGTGTGCAGCATTTTTCCTATTTGTCTTAACTTCCACAGATACAGGCTGCCGCCCCGCTAAGCTACATATACTCATATCAGTGGGGGCCAGTGTGCGCAAACTAGGAGACTTTTTTTTCACTCCACAGATGGCAGACCAGCACTTATCTGTGTTTGGGGCCGCCTCCTGAGTTTTATATCTACTTACAGTTCGCTGTCATTAACCCTACCGGTCCATAAGTTGTGTATACACAGCAGTTGTATGTAACTAGCTTCTCTGTCATATTGCAGTACAGAGACTGCCTCAGCACAGCGCTATCAGACCACACAGTGCCCCGAGCAGAGTAAACATCTGGTCTGTCAGGGTTACTATAGGGCATTTGTATAGAGCACATGCTGGTTTAGGCTATCAGCCACCAACCTAGATTAATATAGGTCCAATACCTAGATCTATATCCACTACCCTTAGTAGTCACAGAGGCAGAATATCCACTATACCTATGATTAGGTCACAGTAATCTGACCAACACTATAGTCCCGAGACACCAAAGGTTACCACAGGTCAAGTTTCATAGGACCTACTGCTCATGTGTCTAGGATAGCTGCCTTACCTACTGCAGCCTTCGGCATCAAGGGCTAACCAGGTGGCTTTTCCTCCCAACTGCAGCACGGTCTGCTTATTGCTTATGTACAAACGCGCTGTCAGCATAGATTTTGTTGGGTACTGGGTAACTGGATGATGTACAGTACTTGATGAATAAACAATACACACAAGAAAACATGAACGAAACAAGACATATTTAATAAAACTTTATTTTCACCTGTGTTATAAGATCTGAACGTGTCTGTACTCATATTCCCAGTGAACAACAAGGATTTATATACAGCAGGAGAATCCCATCCTTGATCTACATGTTAAGCGCACCCTTATAAGTGTACATTATGCTTTGAAGTGGATACCTTATCTATTCATGGTTAACTCACTAGTACTCTCAGGATCCTGAGTACACATTATACTCAGTAATAAGTTCCAGCACGCGTTTAATTTGTCATTTTAAAACCCAATATTTTAGTTTGTTGCCTACAATAAATAAAAGTTTTAACTACTACCACTATTCACCACAGCGGGAGCTTGAGTGCTAACTATGGGTCACTTTCTCTTCTGTGTTCGCACCTGCACTAGGCCCGATATCCCCTATTAGGCCCCAGCTAGGCCCGACTCCTCTGTGTATCTTGTGACTGCTGCAGGGACAGACCCATAGATAAGGTCATTGCCCTTGTAGCACAAGCACATAGGGACACAGACAAGATGCAGCTGCATTTGTCCTCACATGGTCTGGGACCAGACACCTGCTCCATAAGAGATTCTCATCAGTGTGGACCCTCCAACCGGATACCACCCATCCCGGAGGCGAACTCATCGCTGAATCAGTGGATCCTATCTTCCACCGTGCGCCCGGGCATGGGATCACCCGGCAGGTACCCAATGCATCACGTGCATCAACCAAACACTTTAGTGGGAAGCGCTGTACCGCACATTGGGTGGGG
>WSYH01007176.1:7073-34246 GCA_036426205.1 Ascaphus truei | reverse complement strand
TGCACTACGTAAGGGATGCTACATGTAAGAGGGCAGCTGGGTTCATGTATATTCCTATAGCATGCATTGGCGCGCATGCGCCCTAGGAACCGCATCTATGCGCTGAAACGCACCGCCATCTTGGAAACTCGCATCGGGCTACTCCTGACTAAATACGGAGGCTCGTATAGTCCACTGACTAACCCTTACATGTCGCTCTCCTGCACTGCGTAGGGGATGCTACTTGCGTGAGGGCAGCTGGGTTCGTGTTAATTCCTGTAGCGCGCATTGGCGCGCATGCGCCCTAGGGGTGTAATGTGGGTATTTTGGGGGTTTAATAGGAGCTTGTTAGGTGTCCAGTATGTTCCACAGGATAATAAGAAATAGTATGCCTTTAGTGTACTGTAAAACAAGGAGGAGGGAAAATGAACACACTAGTGTATTTTGTTGGTGTTATAGCAACAATATAACTATCAATTCTCCTCTCTAAATATTAAATGTGTACAAATGTGTAAAAATAAGATGTCAATTATATATAACTAATTATATAAATATGTGACATTTTGTACATAACATTGTTATTAGACTTCGGATCAAAATGTAGCAAATAAAAAATATCACTTGTGCGCACAATCATGTCTGCAATCCTGCTTTTCCCCATTGTCTCTTAGCCTACAATGCTCCCACTGCAGCCAGGGATTCTGGGAAAATACATGCAAATGAGCGCACAGTGTCACCTTTTGCATCAAATCCAATAAGGAATCTGTCTTCTGATGTTTGACACACATTAGACATTTATTAGGTAAACAGTGAGATAGTGAGTCAGAGCATAGATGTTTGTAGAATATTCAAAGGCTCAGAAATGTTGAATAAAACAGGATCAGGGAAGCTTAGGGCTTGGACTGCACAGCACAGGGAACAAGGTGACCGCTCACCTGAGGGCAGAGGTGACCTCAAACCTTCATGTCATTTCCGAGAGGGGGACAGACGTGGAGAGGAGAGCTGGCATGCCTGGTGACACTCACAGCCCCTGTCCCAGCTGCCATGAAAGGACACAAGGCGCCTGCAGGGCCCATGACGGTGACCAGGGAAGTTAGAGAAACCTGCTCCCTTGGTCCTGTGTCCCCTAAGGTGACTCGTGTCAAGCTGTGCCTGTCCTTATTAGGTGCCACTTCTTGCAATCATCATTGCAGCTCCCTGTGTCTGGAACCAAGCAGCTGCTTAACTTAGCACACAGCCTGACCATTGGTACCTCAAGGACTTGTATGCTTCATAAGGGGAGCACAAGACAGGTGGGCATAAATGACTGGCAGACAGAGTCAAATCTGTAGGACACAATACTGCGGGTGTCTCTCTTCTCCTGGATGTCTCTGTCACTCTGTGAGTGGCTCTCAGATAAGCCCTGAACGCCCCCCAACACCTTTATCAGCTGGGACCGAACGCACCCCTCCTTGTGAAAACAATCAGCAGAGAGATGAAAAGAGAGAGTTATGTCCAGGAGACGGCGGTGATCTACTTCACCTGATGCACATGTGTGCTGTACACACATACACCCCTGCGTGGGGGTGCCACCGGGTTCCCTGACCGCGGCGGCCATTTAAAAAAAATGCTTTATTGCTACCTACACACAGAGACAGACAATCCCCTCCCCCCGCACGATAGCTGACCCGTGGTGTTGGATCCCAAGCACCCTGCTCCCGGTAAATCCTGCGTGAGTGTTCCGCCGGGTCCCCTGATCGCGGCAGCCTTTTTTTTCCCGCGATCCTTGTTATAACGCGGTCGTACCAAAAGATAAAGACAAGGTATGACAGACACAAGATAATAAGTAGCAAAGTACATAAATAGAGAGGGTATAGATATATACATATTAAATGTCTGATTAACAAACTGATGAGGAGGATTAGGAGTAGAGTTTGTCAATATAGAATCAGAAGAAAACAGAGATAAACTCATATTAACTCAAATGGTAAATAGGGAAAATGAATCAAAGTAGACCACTGTAAATAAAACAATGTTATAAAAATATAAATACATATCGAATCAGCAAAATAATATAATTTTTTTATATATATATATATATATATATATATATATATATATATATATATATATATATATAGGATTGCGCTCTTTTTTGTTTGTATTTGTGGATATGTATATCCTAATTAGAGCTGCATCCTTATAGTTTTATTTTCTCCTGATCACTACGTCTTAATTTTTGAGTATTTATTCTCTTTATATATATTTTTATACACGTTTAGCGCTGGTTATTTTTTTCTCTTTTTTTATATTGTTTCTTATTACTGGCTGCTTATTAGTGTATATTTTTTATTCAGTTATAGTTTAAATTGTCACTTATTGTTTCATTATGCTTAAATCATGTAGTGATTGTCACACTAGGAGAAATGTTTTTGCTGGGCGATTTAGCATTGAGAATCTGGTCCCTGTTGATAACAATGTTCATATGAAGGATCAATTTTCGAAACTTGAGAAATTATTAACAGATGAAATGAGGCACTGGTGGGACAGTGTCTCATTGCAGGGATATCTTGATGGTAAATTGATCCTGAGGGGTTTGAGAATTAAAAAACACATTTTTTACTAATGAAGATTTCAGCATAGAGTGGAATCAAATCTTATCAAATTGCTCAAATTTCCTTATGAGATTGTTGATTAGATATAGGGAAGACAGACTAAAGGACATAGAAGCAGAAATAGATATAGTACAAAACACATTGAAAGATGTTAAAGATCTTGAGGGTTTTACCCAAATAAATGATAATATTAATGCCATGGGGGTGGCATTTGAAAATGAATTAGTTGGCTGTAAAAATAGCAAAATGTTGAGGGACATTAAAGACTACTCCAATAATAGAATTGATTACTGGAAAAATTATAAACAAGAAACATCTAGGAGTCCATCTGAACCTATTACTAATAAGAAAAAGAACCATCATTTTAACAAATCCAATTGACACATTCATTCATCCAGTAAGGGTGAATCGGACAAATCCAAGCCTGCCCTAGAGAATAGGTTCTCCTGTTTGGATAACGAGAGTGGAAGCACCTCAAGTGACTCTTGTTTCAATCAGGACGAACAGACTCCCTCCTCTTGTGAACGATTGGTGGAAAGACCCCAAAAATTGGCCACAAATGTCAGTTCACATTCTTTTTTAGAGAAGGGGTCCACTGCAATGTGTTCCAAGGAACCCCATCAGAACCCCATGCAAGAACAGAACTTGAGTCCCCTGAGTGTCTCTCTAAAAGAGGCAATTCAAGGGAAGAGAAGTCAGAGCAGGGAGAAAACTCCAAGAAAGAAGGCACTGAAATTGAAAATTTTAATACCACCAGAACCAGAAGGGTATCTTTAACCTTTCATCTCATACAGCCGCGGCCCCTTTAATTCTCCGACATCTCCGAATTTTTCCAGGATTTTTTCCAAATTCCACTCACTTCACCGCTCCACGCACTTCACCGCGTTCATGCCGGAATTAATTTTACATTGATTCCGGCATCACCCGTGGTTGATGTGTTAATTGATGTGTTTATTGATAATGGTTCGGATTTAATTGGTTGCAATTCTTCGCGTATCCGCCAGGTGGCAGATATTCATGAATTGTAATGCGCATGCACTTATGTAATGTGTCGACTTGCAGGTGTTTAAAAAAATCCCACAGTGGTCTATTGTAAATTGACCTTGGTACTGAAGAAGTTACAATAATGTATCAATTTAGGCTTTTCATATTAAAAACTAAATGCGCTGTGTCTGGTGTTCTATTGTCCTGAGAGTTCCGAGATGAGTGCACTCTTGAACTTTGCAAGCAATTCACGCATGCGCAGTAATAATCAACTACAGCTCTCTTCCCAAAGAGGATTACATGCAGTCGTAGAGAGGTGACTCAAAGCCAACAATAGGAATATTAATGAATAGTTTTGTAGAGGTGTCGATAAGCGGTTCAAATCCTTGAGCGAGCCTTGTGTGTGTGTGCGTGGGGGAGGGGAGTACAGGGTACAGCTGCATGAAGGATTAGTTGAACTGTAGTTCAAAGACATGACATATTTTCAACAGGCAGGTCATCATAATAATTTGATCCCCACACCCCCAAATACATAAAAATCACACAAATCAATCATGTGCAGTCAAACGCACAGTGTCGAAGTCAAAAGCTACCGCACAGATTGAATATCGTAATGTCAAGATGGTGGATTTTTTTTTTTTGGTCACTCTTGAACTTCACAAGCAATTTACGCATGCGCAGTAATAATCAATTACAGCTCCCTTCCCAAAGAGAATAACACGCAGGCGCAGAGAGATGACTGAAAGCCAACAATAGGAAAATTAAAATATTTTTTTTTTTGGTCACTCTTGAATTTTTTTCCCCCAATGAGCATTAATAATCAACACAGAAGAATACAGTAAATCAAAACTGAATGTTATACACGCAGGAATGTGATGACAGGAATGTGATTGAAACCAGAAAGCCATCCGTTCAAAGGAATGGCGTGGGAGGTGTACTGTAGATAAGAAGTTGAAATACTGCAGTGCAGTACATTATCCTGTGTGTGTGCGAGGGAAGAGCGCTATATACGCCGAAATGTGATACTGTTACAGTACATGCCTATGTGTTTCAACAATGTTCAAATGAGACATACATGCATGTATAAATATGCAAATTTACAATTACTGCGCGCGCACACGCAGACTATGTACTGACGTAGGTTGAACTGCTACAGTATTAGACTTTGAAGACAACAGCTCGCGAACGCCCACATGAGTTTTTAGACGGTATTGCAGTATTGCAGACAGCGCTAAGAATATGCTAGTATTACGAGCGCTAAAATACCGGAACATATTCCGGAAAAAAATATATACTGCATCTGCCCGCGGTTTTGCAGAGTTGCGCCGCTACAGCCGCATTAGAATAAAGGCGACCGCAGCTGTATGCTTTCCCCTGGTCAGATTCATCTTCTAAACAAGGGGCTGTCTTTTTGCCCCAGTGCCTATACGGATCCCTTTGATTTATTTGTGGACCTTAATTGTTTTATATGGAAATTAACTTTAAAAATACATTTTTTGTTAAAAAATAATAATAGGTCCACACAAATATTTGATATCAATAATCAAGGTCCTTTGGACGATGTGACTGGCTTGTGGTTAGAGACATTTGAGGATTTTCTTGGTATCTGGAGATAATCTGGTTCAATCATTAGACAATATTTATATCCCGATTAGTCATTCTCCTTTCAGGCCATACCTATCTAAGGCTAGTTATATTGAGACTTTTTATTCTATGGTCCATAGTGACCTTCAACAATTGTGCAAAGATAAACGATCTAAACCTCTCAAGAAAAATCTTTGCTGCGGTGAACAGTTAGCTATAGAAGAATGACAAAATAATGCTAACTTAGTTATTCGTCAGGTGGACAAGGGAGGAGGTATTGTACTTCAGGACAAACCTGTATACTGTACATTAATGAAGCACACCGCCTCCTTTTGGATGATTCATCTTATATTAAATTGAAGTCTGATCCCACTTTTGTTTATGAAGCAGAACTCTTGGTTCTACTTAAAGAAGCTCAGACCAATTGTATTCTCACTGACACTGAATTTAAGTATTTATACATCACACACCGTAGGGTGCCTATTTTTTTTATCATTTACCCAAGCTGCACAAGTCCCTTATTTCTCCCCCTGGCAGACCCATTGTGTCTGGGACAGACTCGATGACATCCAATCTGTCCCAATATGTTGATTATTATCTTCAGACCCATGTTACATCATTGAGGTCGTATATTAGGGACAGCTTGCATGTGATCGACTCTGTCTCGGGTTTTCAGTGGCAACCATCTTTTGTTTGGGCCACTTGTGATATTACATCACTGTACACTTGTATAGAAAACTCTAAGGGTCTGGCAGCAATTAAACACTTGATATGGTGAAAATGGGTTGTCTGAATTACAAAATAATTTTATTCTTTCTATTATAGAGTTTATATTAACACACTTTATTTCAGTATATTAACAATTCTTTATTTCAGTCACAATTTTACTTACAGATCTGAGGAATGGCCATGGGGATTAGGTCCACACCTAGTTATGCCAACTTGTTTATGGGTTGTTGGGAGGATAACTGTGTTTGGACCAATTACCCAACTTTTGGTGATATTCACGATATATTTACACATTTTTTTTCTAATACACTTGGTCTGTTTTTCACTTCAGTGGTTGATTCGAATTCTATAATTTTTCTTGATCTTTGCCTAAAAGTTTACTCGAACAATGAAGTACAGACAGATGTTCATATAAAGGAGGTGGCGTCTAACAGCTACCTCCATGCTAAGAGCAGTCACCACAAATGTTGGCTGATGAACATTCCATACAGCCAATTTGGTAGATTGAAACATAACTGCTCCACTGATCTTGACTGCATTGTTCAATCCAATATTATGCAGGCCAAATTTATTGAGAGGATATGACACTGCACATGTTGAAGAATCATTTGCACGGGAAGCATAACTTGATAGGCAGTTTCTTCTTCAAATAACTAAAGAGAAGTATGAAACCAGGTTTTCTCGAAATGGTCGATCCTCTTTTAAGGAGTGTATGTCATTTTCCACGAAATACAGCCAGTCACATAAATCTGTTAAGTCCATTTTTAATAGACACTGGGGTATTTTGAAAGATGATGGGAGAGAAGGGAATCCGGCGCCACAACCCGTGACAGAATCCAGAGCACTTCCAGGTAATTGAAAAAACTTTATTCCACTCACAAACGAACAACAGGCTACACCACAGTCTCCCTCTCAACGCGTTTCCTGCTCGAATCAGCGCTTCGTCTTGGAGTTTTTTTTTATTTTGAAACATGATCCTGTTTTGGGATTACATTTGGACCAACGACCATCTATTATTTATAGAAAAGCATGTTGGCTCCTACCAAATTACGATCCTTATCCACTCCGGCTCTTATTTCCAGGCCATCGGGGAACTTCTGGTGCAAAAGAGGGAGGTGTCTTATGTGCACTTTTTTAGAGACACAGAAAAAATGTACATCCTTCTCTAATGGGGAGACTTTTGTGGTTAAACTCTTTATTAATTGCCAGGCCACTTTTGTCATTTACATGATCATTTGTGGATGCGGCCTACAGTATGTGGGTCGCACCACACGTTCCCTTTGCACCAGATTTTTGGAACACAGGAAGAATATCTTGAATGGTGTTACAATTCGTCATTTATCGAAACATCACCTCCTGTGTCACAATAAGTCTACTGAAGGGCTGAGGGTTATGGTTTGGAACACATTTCGTCCTCCGTTTTAGTGGGAGACAGGGTTAAAGTGCTTTCTCGTAGGGAAACCTACTGGATTTTCAAGCTCAATTGCTTGATACCCAGGGGTCTTATTGAAAATCTGGACACTAGTAATATTGTCTAGTGTCCATTTTTTATACAAATATTGGTGGCATGTCCTTTTAATTCCCTTTCCCCCCTTGGGGATTATATTTTACATATATATTATTATTTATTTGATTTGATATGATTTCCACCATTGCACTGATATATATATATATATATGTTTTTAATTTAGTGAGTTTTATGGTTTATTTATTTTGTTATATATATATTTTATACTTATAAGTTGTATTTTTGCAATATGTATTTATAGAGAAATATTTGTATATTTGTTTTTCTTTTTATATTATTTTGATGGTTTGATATGTATTTATATTTTTTATAACATTGTTTAATTTATACTGTGGTCTACTTTGATTCATGTTCCCTATTTACCTATTGAGTTAATATGGAGTTTATCTCCGTTTTCTTCTGATTTATATATTGACCAATCAGGGCTCAATTGGGTCTATAAATATTCACTGCCATCTACCAAGAATACACCCTTGATGAAGTCGGCCAGCAGCTGACGAAACACGTTGGTTTACGTCATTGTGTCTGCTGACCAGCTGAGTGAGGAGTTCCTGAGGTGTATGCCATACGGAGACTATTGAAGTGTACAGCTTTACTCGTTTTGTTGCCGACATTGGGAGCGCTTTTGCAGGAGTGAATCTGCAGGCTGGGGTGTTGCTTCACACTGGCTTCCAGTTTTGCCTGTCGGGCTGGCTTGCGGTGGTTAGAGTAAAGAGGGAAATCTATCTGTCTGTATCCGGATCAGCATAATATTGCCGCCGAGCAGCATATCGGAGGGGTGCAGCTGACGGAGTGGTGCACCACCTTGAGAAAGGTCCCACTGGGGGACCGAAACGTCGGTTTATGTGTCTTTTTCAATACAAAAACTTGTGATCAAACTTACCAGAGTGCTGTCTCCTGATCTCGTGCTTCAAACGGTATCGTATGGTTTATATATATATATATATATATGTATATATATCTCGTGATGCGACCAAATCTATTTGAACACAGCTCGTGTGTGCATCTAAATGTCTGAATACTCTTTATAATACTTTAACGTAAAGCTATATGGAGCTGGCCTTTTTTTTTTTTTAGTTGAGGTTTTTTTAGTATCCTACTTTGTGGCATATTTTGCATTTGCAGAGCCTGCCATGTCACCCTCTTCCTCACGCTCTGATTAACACGTGGTGACACTGGTGCAGAGTCCGCCTCCCAGAGGAGGCCAGATATTTCCTTGGGTAAGGGAAATAAATCCGTAATGGGTGCTCTACTACCTGACAATGTGACTGTGGTAATATAAAGATATATGCAAATAGGTTCCACTTGTAAGGGTATAGGAACCGTTTTTAACGCACACTCTCCATCTTTAAGTATGCGTCCACTAGCCCATTGTTGTGTGGTGTGTACATTCCATGTAAAATCACTAATGCGCTTTCCGGAGCTCCTATGACCGGGAACAATAACAGCTGACCTTAACCGTCTGTATGTCGAATCCTCCTACGGTAATTCCTCCTGAGGTAGGTCTGTCCAGTCCCGTGGCTCCGCTTAACACTAGTAGTGTTGCCCCACACCACACTTGCTAAGGAAAAACAGCACACCGCTTGTATCCATCAGTATTATATACTCACACAGAAAAGACTTCTGTTCTGATGTGTGACAGGAGAGGCTTCTGTTCTTATGCGTGCTTCAAATCAGAGGAAGACGTAGATGCAGGAAAAAAGGAGTGAGCACTGCCGGTTTCAAAATAGACTGGAGGCAGGTACGATTAAATTCATTTATTGGGCATAACAGCCAAAAAGTAAAACAGCAGCTGAATCCTCTGACGCGTTTCCCGCCTCTAAGGCGCTTTATCAAAGAGTGATTCTAGTTCGGAATACAACGCTATGAGTAGCCTCCTCCCTGAAAAACAGGTGCACCACATAACGCCCCCAATCAACGCAAGCCAATGGCAACAGGCCACCACCAGGTGGGTAGGAGCCAATGGGGATACACCTGTCTGCACCATAACCGCGCCACAATAAAAAGCATAAAATGTATAATATATTTATACATAGTCCTAATTACAGATGGTACCAAAATACTTTGAGAGCACAGTTATATTTTGACTGTAACTATCCTCCTAAGAGGTCATAACAGTAGATAATATAACCATCCATACACCATATAAATACTTGTATAGACAGCCTCAATTTGGATGGCAACAAAAATGCATAAAAGAGTACAAAATTATAATGTAACCGTAGTATGTGAAACCCTAATGATTTAAACCGAACCGTTGAAAAACCCTACAACATTAGAAAATAATAATAATAAGGTAGGGATACTGGCCTATTAGCTGTGCATGCCAGGGATACAGTTGCAACGTTGCGCAGCACTGAAGAGCGGTGGTCTGGGACCAGATTACCAGAGCAAGAGAGAGAGAGACTATCTGCCTGTGGGATCATTCTGCGGGATATCACCCCACGCAGAGGCGGACATCATCGTGGAGGACATCGCTGGATCAGTGGATCCCAGTGTTTCCTTAGTCGGCGCGCCCGGGTGTTGGAGCACCCGGCAGGTACCTATATCCTAAGTGCACCAACAGAGTACATGCACCATAGTGGCAGCGCTGACCACATATAAGGGTGGAGGCTGTTATCCTTGTGGACACCAGGGTGGTTGGGTTCTCGAGGGCCCCTCAGATACGGTGGACACGGTGTGAGTTACACGGTGGTGGGATAAGGCCCTGTGAGGTTGAAGGGTAGCTGTAACCAGTAGAGTTATTATCTGGCTATCACTGTTTATTATATGTCCTTCAGTAAAAAGGTTATTCTTATCACATACTGTGTGTGTATATCAGTGTTGTGGTTCCTGTGAGGGGCTACTCCCACCATGTTGGGATCCCTCCCAGGTGGTGGCGCTGAACCAAGTTGTATTGTTGTATCACCCCGGGCTCCCCGTGGCGGAGGTTTGGGATCTCCACAAACCAACAGGTAAAGTCAGCAACCGTTGACTCCTTACCCCAGGGGGAAAGAGGGCTACAATAAATTGTGCAGTTGGTCAAAATCTAGAAGTACGAGACTCTTTGGAAAATGGATACATGTTGTTTCTTACAGATTTCAGAGTGTTAAATGTACTTGTCATCAACACAGCGGTTTCCAATCTTTATGAAACTTGGCAATGGTACTGTATCATGTGGTTACTCTAATCTGTGATTATATAGACATATGTAGATAGCTATAAATGAAATATGCTTCCCAGAAACAAGATCAATTATTTCAACTAATAATCCCTCTTTGTATATTTCATTATGTGCGTGTAATGTACAAATGAGTAAGAAAACATATGTGAAAAGTACATATACTGTAGTACCTGGATATCACTTTAGATTAATTCAGAACATGTTTGTCTCTTACATAAAAGCAATATAATATTTTTTTGCCCCATAACACATCTATTATGTTTTGGCATATTGTTCAAGGCTTATTCATGTAAGAATATTTTGAGTACTTTTATCACAATCTTTCAAAATCTTTCTGCACGATCACAAACAATGTTCTAAATATGCATTTATGGTCTTGGCACTTATACATACACCCTCTTTATCCTTTTTGGTAACTGAGCTAGAAGAATATAAGATTATTAATTATACTGCACTGGATCTATTTAATAGCCACATTGTGTACAGATGTGTATTCCACGTTTGTGCATTATTTTCCTTACCTGCAGATAGGCTTCAAAGTTTAAGAGAAGTATTATATTTTTGTTGGAAAAAAACAAGCTTGATCTTTTTTAACTCACCTAGCATATAGTATATTTATGTTGCCTTATTCCCAGGGAGTATTAAGCAGTAACATACAGTACAGTCGTGCTGAGGCAAGGAGAGTGAGGGGTTTAAACACAAGCCAAAATTCAGGCTGGGTCGGAGCCACCTTGGACAGGGCTGGATTGTCTCAGACAGATTAAGGACCTAATGTAATATAGTGGGAAGTTGCTTTCCTGTGCTAGACAAGATTTTAGTCCCATCAGATAACAGCGCATGCAAACTATTCCACTGCATATTCAGACTAAGGAAGAATAAATTTGTGGAAGCCGTGCAGGCAATGGCAATACAAACAGGAGCACACATAGGCAAAGCAGGGCCGATGTAGAAACAAGTGAGGTACTGTAGGAATGATGCAGACACTGCAAAAGTAAAGTTATTGCACGCAGAGCGAGATCACTGAAGGTGCAGCCTTATTGCAGTTTTAGTGAAGCAGTCTGCGCTGGTCGCCTTTTTTTCCACTTCAATTTTTTTTCTCTTGCCCTTTCCAGGAATATTAAGAGTTCCAGGAGGTTAAAATGAAGCTCTGCTTAAAGCCTTTTGCAGTCTATAGGTTACCACTACAGGTTATCCTAGTAACCCCAGAACCACCATCATGGCAACTGTAACGCCAGAGCGGGGAGGATGGAGAATCCCCTAACCACCATGCTGACTGATGAAAACAGAGTAAATAGTGACTGTAGGCATGAACAGCCAGCTCCAAACAGGGGAATATCATATACATGTAACGGGTATTCCACCCCACCCAATCTCATATATAGTGTGGGTGAGTAGAACATGCGGTGTTACCGGTGTGGTGCGTATACCTGTCAGGCTCACAGGAGGTCTGAGCCTCCGCTAATGAGAGCCTGGGGTGAATCCTCTGGAACGAATCTTCTTTTACAGCGCCTCCACCTATGTAGGATTCTATGGACGTGTAGAATGACCCTACATAGGAACCCAATTAGAAACCACACACACAGTCAGTGATTATATAATAACTAAGGAATTTACTTTGAACATAGAACATATCATCGCATTTACATAACCTGTGTCCCTCTCACGAGGAGACACTACCCGTGACGTCTCGCAGGACGTTTCCCCAACACTAGGTGATCCCACCCAGTGTCCAGTGAAACCCCCACACCCAATGTCCCGTACTCCTACGGAGATAGTCAATGGGTGACTGCGCAGTCACTATGTGAATAGGCCTGTTGGTGCACTTAATAATGAAGTACCTTCCGAGCACTCCGATGCTCGGGACCGCAACACACTTCTCAAAGGGTCAGACGTCCGTCTGATCCTATTCAGGTACTTCCGCCGTGGACCCCAACGAGGGTCCCACCGCTTCCCGGGAACTCAGCAGTCTCTCGGTAACACCACCGTCGCACGGGCACAGCAACCGCCGCTATCCGCTTTCTTTCTCAACTACTTCTAGCGTGACAGCAACCCTAACCTAGGGCCTGTCCCTGAGGAACCGCAACCTGGGATGGCTTGGGGAAAACTCCTAGGGCCTGTGGAACATTAACCTGCCCCCCCTTCCCTTAACTACCCAGTCTCAACTGTAACTGCTAATCCTAACAGCCTAACGCACCTGCAGCCAACACTCAGCTCACACTGTCAGCCTGCAGGGATCCACACACACTTCACACACACTGCACGCACTGCGCCCAGCACATGCAGCGACACACACACAGACAGCTGCAATCACACACAGCCACCTGGATCCCGTAGCAATCCACTACTAGCACACTGTGCCTATTTGCCAGTGCCCACAGCCCTCTCCGCTGTGGCACTGCCAAACCTTGCACCTTACACACACTAAGGGCGACCTTCCTATCTAGGGCCGTCCCTTATCAGTTACCCACTAACCTGGTGGGGAGTTGGGGCCTACCTGGAGGGTGAGGGTACCTATCTGGATGCAGGAGCTGCACTCACTCCCTGCATCCTTCCTTCCCCTTCAGCTCCGCTGCTCCAACTGACGTGACTCATGCAAAGCCCGGGAAAATGTATCTCTTTCCTCCAGGGCAGTCCTGCAGCCCTATTGGCTCCTATCAAGCACCTGGTGCCTGCCTCGCTATGCCTCATGGGAATTGTAGTCCCGAGGCCCCTACAATAACATTGAGGCCGCGTGCGTGCCTTCCCTCTGCCTACACAAACCTGTAATGGCCGCCGCAACCTCTCACTAACTTCCCCTACTCTCGCGCGACTCTCCTGCGCCTTCCCTGCCCTCACGCAACTGTTCCCTGGCGCTAGGGTTCTCCCTGCGCATGCGCGAGCTAACTGGACCTCTCCTGCCCTCGCGCGATCACTGCGCATGCGCGAGTCTCTCCGTAATGGCGGCGCCCTATCCGCCCGGCTCCGGGAGCGCCGGGAGCCCTGAGATGCGCGTGCGGCCTTGGCAACCGGCCGCACGCGTCCCCGGCAACCCCCGAGCCGGGACCTGGCCGCCCTCTCCCCTGACACTGCCGAACGGAGCCGCCATTGGACGTGGCGGCCCCCGCGATCGGCAGTCAGGTGAGGGGGGGTGCGGTAGCGCTGGGGAGACCTGGCTACATACAGATCATGCACCATAACTACACCCAAGTTATAACTATAACAGGGTATGTCCATCTGTACCTGTTTCTCTCATAGTGTATCTGCTATGTAAATCATGTTAAGATCCAGGCATTAGCAGGTTAATCTATGGGCCATTGACCCCCCCCTTCTGCTTCTCTAGAAAGTGAAGGAAGGTAGGTGGTGCCTGATTGCCTGTGTACAGCCCCCTTGTAGGTGGGTACAATCCTTGAGCCTGTCCCTTCCAGAGGTTTCTAGGGGAGTAGCCTAAAAGTTAGCAGAGTGTGGAGAGAGAGTCCTCAGAGAGTGAGGAGGGAGAGAGTGGTCCTCCCCTGCTCCTCAGGGAGCAAGGTGGGAGCTGTGAGTCTTCCCCATGACGGGGCAAGCTTGCTCACTTTATGCTGGCTAGCCTAAAGACCACCTGGATTAGAGCACTATTGATGAAGGTGCACCGTCTAGACTGCATGGGGCAAGTGGAGTGTGATATATGCTGCTAGAAGAGCTGATGTAGAATGCCCTGCAATAAAGTACCCTTCAAGATTCCTCTGCCTCTGGTGTCAGTTCCTGGGCAGGAGGGATGTAATTGTGTAGTGATGGGGGCTGACACCTACACTCCGTGGGTTCCATCACCGCTGAAGGCTCTGACACCACCATGAAGAACCCAGAGACCTGTGCGAGCCAGTCCTGTTCCTGTTTCTTTACCATCTGGCAGACAACTCAGACCTTCTGCAAACCTACAGGTAGAGCACCATACAATCGTGGTAATGCACCCACTCCCATACACTGGTCCCTAAGTGAGGTTGGGGGGGGAGGGGGGACACGTGTTACATAACATTAAAAACGGTGACAATTACTAAGGACTATCTTGTTAAAGAAATAGCATACAGTTGCAAAAGAAATTTGTAAGATTACTAGAAATGCAAATAGAGAAAGCACAGGAATACATTATTAGGTGATCAAAATACTATGTAATGATCAAAAACATATACAAGTATCAGGAAGATGATGTCTGGGAGAAATCCACGGAGAGATCCATATACCTTTAGAATATCCTTCCTGTAAACTCAAAACCCAAATCCACCACATCATATTGTATATATTTGTGTCAAAAGGAGTGTTACTGGGATTGTGACCGTGAATAGAACAAAAGACAAAAAGGCCCAGTGCTACATCTAACTTTACATATTATATAGTTAAATACTTATCTCTATATCTTCTCATAAGTAAGGGTCATTTAGTTACATTCTTTGGCCAAAGTATTTTACGCCTACAGCCACATCACGGTATGGCCCATCTGTAGATCCTAACACTGCTGCACCTGCAAAAAGCTCTCATAACCTCTTTAATGGAGGGAGAGATGTCCTTAATAGACTGGTCATTCACGGGTACTTAGCAAGAACTATATGTAACAGGGTATGTCTCTTTATACCTGTCTTTCCCCCTGTTATGTAAGTCCCTGCTAGCTGCAGGCTTTAACAGGTTACATCTGTGGGTTTTTGACCCCCCTTGTGCTCCTCTTTGATGGACAGGAGTGAGGTGATGACTCATGGCCTGTGTAAGCCTATCAGGTATAGGTACAGACCATGACCCCGTCCCTACTTCCTGAGGAAGAGGTAGAGCCAAAACTTATTCAGTCCTGCTTGAGCTCTTGAAGAGAGAGGAAGCAGAGAGCTGTGAGTCTCTCCTATGTCAGGATGAGAGTGCTCACCCCCAGCCTCTGAGCTGGGAGAACATCAGTTTCAGCCTAAGGCCCTATATTATCAGGGCAAAGCACCATCCAGAGGAATGGAACCTCTGAGACCATGCACCGCTGTGAGGAAGAACTACAGTGATTGCCAGCCTGAATAAAGATCCTTTTCTGAGTATCAGTCCTTGGGCTGAGGGAGAAAGAGTGCAATAGTGGGGGCTGACCTCTGAACATCCTGGAGCCGCTAAACACCATGAGAAGAACCAGAGGAAGAACCTAAGCCTGTCCTGATCACCACAATACCGCAGATCAGCTCAGCTCTCCTGACCCTAACAGATATTGCACCAAACACTAAGTAGCATAGGCGGTGTAATCTCCCACTGGGAGGGGGGGTGGGGGGTGGACAGTGCTACATGTAATTAAAAGGTGGAGTAACTAACCTCCAATTTGTTTTACCAACTGAAATTTACAAACACACAACAGCCCCTGTAAGCTCAAAACCCACATCCATCACACTACTAAGATTGCGATCTCATGTTTATGGGTATCTCTTCACAAGTTGTATGATTTCTTTTTTTTGCCTTGTAAAGCTTGGCAAAAGATCTTGTGAAAGTGCAATTGTCTTCAGGAACTTGTGCACACAGAATTCTTCAATAAAAATAAACGTGATTATCTAAAAAAAGAAACAAATGGGAAATATAGATTTTTCATTGCATCTAAATTCAGTTCTGTACCTAGCTAAAACTATTGTCTACATTTTAGATTTAATTTGATGCTTAAAATCTCTGCATCTTCGGTGTAAATTATGAAATCCACAATAAAACAGACCAGTCACAATGACAAAATATAACAAAAAACAATATTTAAGTGCACCTGTAACTGAAAATAAAGTGCACTAAAGGAGGAGGAGGAGCTTAAAATACAAAGCAAGGGTGGTACCAAGCATTGCACCCCACTTAAGGCCGACTGGGAGGTGAATGCGGGCACCTGCCCAGTGGCCACAGCATCGGTAAACTCTGTTCGGATACGAGAGCACAACAGCACTAACAACAGAGCCAGACAGTCAAGAGATACCTCCCCAGCCAAACGCTGGACTTATATATAGCCAGCTTGGCTAATACCAGGAGCAGGTTGGTGAGGAGGTCTTGGCCCTATTGTTCCGGGATACTGGGTGCCCAAAAATAAAAATATGTCTGGAGAAGTGCAACCAGAACTGCAGGAGGATGCCCCTCAAGAGTGACAAGAGGGGCTGCAGTCTGGCGCAAGAAAACTAAATATGAAATATGGACTCCCTTGTGCCACAAAATGGGCATATGGCCGGGGAGTCCATGAAATGGGCTAGGTACTCTCCCTTGCTCAGTGCACTATGGAGGATTTTCCAACTTAGATCCCCGGTGGGCGGAGAACTAACTCTGAATAGAGCCCCCTCCACCGGGGCCTCTCACTTTTGTCAGGTGGCAGCACACGCCTCCAGATAATATCGGGTTGGGTGACAAGCGTGAGAGTATACAGTCCTTTCCTCGGCATGCCACAAAAGCATGTCGAGGGTATGTCCCCGAGCCTGCTTAGGTAGGGGCTTGGCAGGGTTTTTGGCCCATGCACAAAGCCGGAGGCAGCGGGTTGGAAGGTTAGCTTAGCATTCCTGTCTGCAATACCCCCTGAAGGAAGGTGCTCAAGTCAGGGGACTTGGTGTCCTTGATCTCCCGGAGCAAACGGTGTGGAAATGTTTGGGTGGTATAGCCAATGAGGCGCATGAGTACCTCTGCCTCCACCCAGTCCGACCGTTCATAGTCCAGGAGATCCCCGACTTGGGTCACAAATGCCTAGCAAAAGCAGCGAATGATGCTGGGGGACTCCAACATCCGAGCACTCATTGCTGGATTTTGCAGCAGGGGCTCGGTCAGGTGGTCCTCCCAACAGCCACTCCTTGCCTAGACACGTTGACCATGCTACAGGCCTTCAGGGTTTCCTGGTAGTATGCCGGCAACACTAAGAGGTCTCTCCCAAACCCCTCAGGCTTGATGAGAAACAGTTGCCGGTCATACCCCATATTGTGCAGCTGGTGAAGGAAACTGGATGCTAGCTGGCTTCATTGCGAAGGGTCTGCATGTAGGTATCTCTGCAGGTATTGGAGGCGGATGGTGTGCACCTGGGAGTGCACACACACAACTTCCACCTGACCTCCCCCAGAGGGAGGCACGCAACACTCGCAGAGACCCAATCCAGAGAAAGTCCAGCAACTTCCTCTGGATTTGGTGATTAATTCAGGGGTCAGGCTTAGGGTGATCAGCCTGTGCCATAGCTGAGAAGAAAGCAGCTGATTGATCCGCAGAGCCCTTCCCCTGAGGGAAAGCATTATCGCGAGACACTTCCACAGTCCCAGACGAGCGAGGACATGTTCCTCTAGCTCAGTCCAATTCTCTGTGACTGGGCGCTCTGCAGTGAATAGATAGACTCTCAACTATTTGATAGCATCCACCTCCCATGAGATATTATGGAAGATGAGAGATAAGGACTCTACCTGTATGGAACCCTGTAAAAGTCCTGAGCATTTGGGCCACTTGATCCGAGCTAAAGAGGCCGCATTATAGACCTCTTGGCACGCTTGTGCCCACTCCAGATCAACTAGGTCCTGGGCCGCGATGAGTACGTCACTATGACCACTGTACTAAGCACGGCAGGTTTTGCATTTTGCATGGCTGTATTTTAGTCTATTCTTCTTGCAAACATTCTGTATTGAGATAACAAGCCTGCCATTAAACAGGTACAAAAAGTGATCTGTCTAATGGATAATTTCTATCCAGGCTTTTGCCTGTCATGTGAAAATATTTTTCTATCAAATAATTCTTTATATTTAGTAAAGAGAAATGTCTGTATGCACAATGTTTTCTCATTATTTGGCAACTAACAAAGGTTATTTTGCCCAGATTTTTTTTTATATAATAACAAAACTGCTATTTTTTTTAAATAATGTATTTTATATCTATAGGGGGTAGAAAGGGAATTAGTTATTTATCTGCCCTTGAGTGTAAAAAAAAATAATGGACTTAATCAGAGAAACTATTCATAAACAAAATCCTTCTGAGAACCGGGTTCTTTGGCTGTAATATTAGAAAGCTTGCCTTCTGTCAACACAGTGCTGTCCAGCAATAATTCCTTAGGAATTATTAAAATGCTTCTTGCATTATATGAGTATTATTTGTAGACCTCTAACATGTTTTAGCCATTAACAATGGTGCCACCCAAGCCTTCCTTTTATAATGTATCCAAGTTTACCATCTATCATGGAATATATTATCTTTCATTTTCATAAAGCCCCTCTGACCTGTATTATTGACCAGGTCTCACTTTCCAGAAAGGTCAAAAATAGAGACTATTGTATGGGACACCCTGCATTTCTTGTTACAAGTTGACATTCAGTCTTGAATAAGAGCAATTATTTTAGTGTTCCATTAGGGCTCAGTTAGATATTGTTGAAACAAAATAGAATGTATATGGTAAATATTTTCAACAATTCTTACCAATATTAACTATTAACCACAGACTTTTCCTTACATTAAAATATACTGCTGGTTTTTTTTTCTTAAAGAGGCAGTTCTAGCTAAGATAAAAAATTAACCAAACACAATGGCATGTTAAATAGGTTAAATCGAGCGGATTGATACATGTTCCTTAAAAAATAAATCAGACAAATATTACACTTTTAACATCTCCATGATAAACAAATGCTTTGGAGCTTTGCAATCTAGTTTATGCCTCGACTAGTCAAACATAATAAACAGAAGTAGCTAATGTGCTTAAATCCAGAAGCACAAGAACCGCAAAAAAACAAAAAAAAATCAACAACAAATATCCTTACTTATTTTGGAAGACAGTAAATATGTGATTTGCTTTAGAAAAAAAACAAAAAATTAGCAAACTATTAAATATCCTAAGGTGTATGGTAAGGTAAGGTTGCCCGAAGTGAAAACGTTCACTCCACGTGTTTCTCCAAATATAAAACAAAATAAGTAGAGAGTAGCATTGCAGATGTGGACCAATATACGTACTGTGTTCATGGAGATCACTACAAAAGAAAAGTGTGAACAGTCTTCCGAGTATGTCAGATCTCAATTGACATATTCACACATAGGTGTTAACAAGTTTGGCTGGGGTCAGTGCTGGGGGAGAGCGCAGGGCCTCTTACCTTCTCTGGCATCTCCTCCAGTTCCTCATCTCTGGCATCTCTATCAGTTACGTCATCATGACAATGCATCATCATGTGACGTGTCGTCACAAGGAGAAAATGTCCGGAGGTGCAGGAAGATACAGAGGCACCGTGCTCTCCCCTGGCACTCAGTTTAAATGTTTTGGGGAAGTGTGTGGGGCCTCTGTAAGCGCGGGGCTTGGTGCAGTGGAACCAATGGCACCACCATCAAGTCGGCCCTGTCTTATGCTTGTCTCTAAAACTCTCTCTCCCCCTCCTAATCGAAGGCTTGGGCCACATAAGATATTGTAAACGTTAAAAATAAGGGACCGCGCATTTCAAAATGGGCATTAATAAAATGTTTTTACATGTATTGAGTTTATACAATGGAGGAGGGGGGAAATAATGGTACATTTAACACTTGTTAAAATCTCAAGTAAGTTGTTAATATTAAAAAAAGAAACACATTGGGCCTAAGGATTTGGAAGATAGTTTGTGTGTTTTTGTGTAGTTCGTGCTTATTATTATGTCTAAGTATTAGATTCTTTGGTGCAAGTGGGTCAGAGTCCTTGTTAGTACTATTTGATTGCTATGAAAGATGGAAGAGGAGAGAGAGGGAGTGGTGATGGAGTAGATGAAAAGAAGAGTAGTGGTGGGGAGAAGGAGTGGAGCAGAGTAGGTGTGATGTAGAGTGGAGGAGCTGTGGTTGTGCAGTGGAAGAGAGGAGGTGGTGTGAGTGAAGTAATGGATGAATGGAAGGGATGAGGTAAGAAGAGGTGGTATAGAACAGACATGGGGAGGAGGGTACATAAGAATTTCTACCATTTTTATACACCAATCAGAGGAACAAACAAACTCGTTGGTATTAACCAACGAGTAAAAATAAAAAATAGAGAAACAAATATTTTAAATAAATCAGTGTAAAATAAAATAAAGTGCACTAAATCAGGGAGGAGAATATAAAAGAATCCATGTTGGGGGACACCGATCAGAGAACTCTGCATGACGTCCACTGTGAGGCAAATTGCGACACCATCCCACTGGACTCTGCTCAGATACGGGAGTGCACCAGTAACCGGAACATCTCCACCATGTTCATTGGGACCTCCCTTTCCAAACACTGCTTCCTGCTCTTATATATGGCCAACTTGGTCAATGCCAGGAATAGTTAGCGAGGAGGCTCCTAGGCTTATAGCGGTTTCTACCTAACTCTTTGGGCGTGCTCATAAAGAGTTGCTGGTCATACCCCACATTGCAAACCTGGCAGAAAATGCTGGATGCCAGCTAGCACCACTGTGGAGGTGGATCTGCGTAAAGGTGTATCTGCTGGCATTGGAGGTGGAATGTGTAGATTGGGAAGTGGATACACACCACCCCCTGTCCACCCTCTTCCAGTGGGAGACACACAGCACCTGCAGAGACCCAATGATTCCCCATCCAGAGGAAGTCCAGCAACTTCCTCTTGATCTTGCTGATAAATTCAGGGGCTGGACTCATGGCAATCAGCCGGTGCCACACCTGACTGGCCACCAGATGGTTGATCACCAGAGCCGTCCCCCTAAGAGAAAGCATTTTAACAGATTCGCGCATGACACCAGATGACAGAGGATTTGTTTCTCAAGCTCTCGCCAGTTGTCTTAGGCTGGTTTCTCTGCAGCAGATAGGTAGACTCCCAGATACTTGAGAGTATCGCTCCCCCACAAGATTTTCTGGAATGTGGAGGGCAAGGAACCTCCCAAAAGGCTGGAGCACTTGAACTAGTTGATCCGAGCTGAAGAAGCCACCATATAAACCTCCTGGCACTCTTGTGCCCGCTCCAAATCAACTAGGTCCTGGGCCACAAGGAGTACGTAATTAGTGTAGGCTGGTAGGACTATCCTTGGGCTCTCGCAGCACTAGCCCAGTATGCCTCTTCCTCAGTAGGCAGAGGAAGGGCTTGATGGCCAATGCATAGAGTTGCCCAGAGGCATCCTTGATGCACTCTCCGACCAAATGCCAAAGGTGCTGTCAGGGACCAATTAATCTTCAACAGACACTCTGCAGAGGCGTACAGCGAAAGCCTGCAGGGTCAGTATGAGGTAACGGTGATCCACCCGATCAAACTGATCTAGAGAAAGGAAGGTGAGTGACAGACCAGTCTTCTGCACATAATGCAGCAGGTTCTGGACCAGAAAGATAGTATCATGAATTGTCCGGGATACTATAGGACTGGTCGGTGTGATTTATCTCTTCCAGCACAGACTTGAGCCTCAGCGATACCACTTTTTCTACAATCTTATAGTCCGTTCTGGGCAGCAAGACCGTTCACTAGTTGAAGATGTGGCAGAGATAACCCTTCTTCGGCAGCAGAGACAGAACTGCCCGCCGACATGAAAGGGGCATCTGACCGATCTCAAGGGCTTCTGACAGGACTTTGGTAAAATCAGGTCCCAGCGTCTCCCAGAAAAAAATGGAAGAATTCCACAGTCAGACCATCTAGCCTCAGCGATTTGCCATGGGACATAAGATTACAGGCTTCAGAGAGCTCTGCGGTAACTCAAGATGCTCCCTTCCACCCTCGCTGACGGTGGGATGCCCCTCTCAAAGACCATCCATGTGTTCGGCTGGATGGAGAAAATAGGTAGGGTTGGTAAGTGGGGGTATATCACTGGACAACCCATGGGCGGGGCTTCTGGTAGATATATTGCCCGGGGGACACCTTCTTCGCATATCTCATGGCCCGCTGCCACTAGTACTATACTCCACCGGTGCATAGGGTCATACTTGCAGCCGGGGAGTTGGTTGAGATGCTTGTAGATCATGCAGGGAGGGGAGTGGCGTATTGGCGGGAATGTCTCCCACAGCGACCACATGGCAGGGACGGTCGTGAAGCCCCAAGGGCCAGTCGTGGACCTCCTGTTTGACGGCACAAACATGGTTTAGGCTTCGTTTTATTTAGCTGCTGGTTCGGGCACCCAGGTCTGAGATCTCAGCAGCGCCTCCAAATGTAGCACTGTTTCCCCCAACCTATGGGAGATGTGGCAGCTACTAAGTGTGTGGTGCTTTACCTGTGGCTCAAAGGAGGCCTGAACCTCCGCTGCTGGGAGCCTGGGATGTACCTGGATCGTCTGGTGATGGCACCTCCACCTGTGAGGGATCCTGACAGCTCTGGATAACCCCACCACAGGACCCAATTTAATAAGTACACACAGCTTATATGATAACAGGTTTATTGAACAAGCAAATAACAGTACACAGAATAACACAGGCCTCACATGGCTGCACCCCCCACACCGTGCCCTCTGTCTAACACCTTGCCCACCTTTGTGGGGTTTTCCCCAAAGTACTTAGGTGCCCTGGGCACTCACCCTCCCAGTGTCAACAGGAGCCAACCCACCCAATGTATGTGTGACAGCGCTGCCCACAATCAGTGTTAGAGTTGGTGCACTTTTAGAGGGGGTATGATACCTGCCGAGTGCTCCGGCACTTGGTACCACTGACTGAAGAGAAACTGGTCCCATGCCGTTGCCGTCAGCGATGGCGTCCGCCTCCATGAGGGGTGGTATGCAGCTGGAGGGTCCCACCTTGATGTGAGTCTCTAGCCTTGTGATGGTAGTCTGGTTCAAGACCACAGGCCACATCCTGCTGTGTCCCTAACACTATGGAGGCTAATTGGGGCAGTGTCACTATCTAGGGGCCTGTTTCTGTAGCAGCCACAAACTTACAGGAGAGTCAGGGCCTAGCGGGGCTTATAAGGTGGTCTCTGGCCTAGTGCAAGGGCCTACTGACACCATGCACCTACACCTTCACCCTTCCCTGTCCCAGCTCTGACTGGCGAGGTCTCAGTGCGCAAAATGTATCTATATCAGGGAACAGGGGATTGCTGTAGCCCTATTGGCAGGTGGTATACCTCCCAGTGGCTTCTGGATGTTGTAGTCCCTCGCGGAGCTTCCCTTCTAATGGCCACCTATTATGTAGCCCTACTGCGCATGTTTGCCTTTGTAATGGCCGCCACAACCTCCTAATGTCCCGCACATGCGGAAACCTCACTCTGCGCATGCGCCGGGAGTAGCAACATGGCCGCCGCCTGCTTAGGAGCTCCGGTGACTGGATCGCCCCTTTACTAGCTGCCGCAGCACTCCTGCAGCTATCCCCAGCCTCCGCAGCGGGAGGTAAGGGGACAAAGGAGGACCCAGGCGGGGGGGGGGGGGGGGGTCCTGACCACATATATAATGACCAATATATTGGTAATTATATATACATAGGCAAGAGAAGCTAAAACAACATGAAATAGACAAAAACATAGTCATTAAAATACATTACAGTACATATTAACCCCTTAGTAGCTCACAGATCAATTATTCATAGGTCTCCCTTACTACCTGATCAAAAAAGGCTACAAAAGGGGTTAATATAAACATAAAACTACACTACCTACCATTTCCAAGCAATGCTTTACTAACCGCTAAGATAACCTTGGGTTTAACCCCTCCTGCCACCCCCTAGGAGGCCTAACCACCCTTCCTGGGGCAACTTAAAACAGTAATGGGAATTCAGAAAAAAAACACATTTATCAAAATATACATTACAGTAAGATAAAAAAAATCAAACCCCCAGCCCGATGACCAATAAAAGTATTAATGAAAAAAACATGAACAATGAATCCCTGCTCGATGGCACAAAATAAAAGAAAAAACCCAGGACCTATAAATCCAAACTGGAAGGAATGGATCCTTTGTTGACTGAAGAGCAGTCCCTGGTGCGTAGTTCTTCTCTGTTGCTTTAAAGATGTCTTTTTGCTTTCCTTCTTCCAGATGTTAACTCGTCGTCTACTTCCGGTCAAAGATTGTCAAGATTCCCTCCCACAAAATACTTCCAGTAGACCAGTAGGGGGGCACAGAGAAGTCAAGTTCAGGCCAGCGGCCATCTTGGTTTAAGGTATATAAACCCCACCCAGCCTGCTAGTTGTTACTGCTCAACCTTTTTGTTCCTGAGCAGTATTCTAAATATTCTATTTCCCCCTGCTCTTTTTCTTTCCCTGGCTACCATTACCTTGAGTTTAGCTCTGCAGCCTTTCCAGGTACCTTTGGTTTTGCCTTGTAATTTTTCATGTTTTTTTGGATTTTGTTTTTTATTGGCCATTGGACAACGGTTGTTTTAAAAAAAAAAATTAATGTATAGTTGGGCCCTTTATTGGATCTGATGGTGGCTCGCCGTGAGGATGAGGACAGAGGATGAGCCTTCATCCCGGCAAGGATAACACTTTAATTCATTTAGTATGTTCACTGATTGGAGTCTATGCCCCTGTTGAGGGCTTAGGTAGCCACATTGCCAATCAACGGATTAAAAAGCTAGCATTTGATATTATTACTATTTTATTGTACTGTGCATTTTGTAAAATTTATTTTTTAATGCTTCTCAATGGGCAAAAGCATTAATAGCTACTTTTTGCTAATAGAATAATGCCCATTACTGTTTGTGTGTGTGTTGTGGGGGTTTTTTTGGTGGGCGGGACAGATTTGGCCTAAAAAATCCAAGAATCTTCATGTTACGGACTTGGACTTTTCTTCCCATCCCTACTAGTATATCTATTTTCATTTACACAAATATCTTTTTACTGTGGGTGTATAAGGGGAGGTTAGACCACAAAAGTAATTCTACTTATGGGCCCCAAAAACCTAGCACCACTACTGAATTGTATATTGTACTTGTTCTTTGGGAGCAAAGAAAACCCCATTAATGAAGGCTGTAAAGTATGTTGCCATTTTGCTACAGTACTTTTTTTAGTTTGGACCTGTAACTTCTCCATCTATTCTAGCTCTGCTGATCTGAGGCAGCGTTTTCCAGTCATGAACAATGAAAGCTTTTGTGGCGAATTTATAATTTGTAAACATCTAGTAAAATAATAGGCTGAGAACTCTGAGCTCATTTTGCTTATGACCTGAGGTGTGTGTTGAATTTGGTCATTGATACTTTGATAGCCATTTACTGGCAGGCATTTAAACCATTTGAATTACTGTAAACAATTTTCTCTAGCAAATTAACATTAGTTACAGTATAAAATGACAGGGGGTACTTGCACAAAGATTATGACGTTTATTTTATTATATATAGGAAGAATGTCATCTCTTACAGGAAAAAGAGTTTTTTTTTCCTTTGAAATTAAGGCACAACATATTTGGGGATTTATTGAGAATTAATACATTTTTTTTTCTAAACCAATCCGACCTGCAGTAGAGTATGGAGAGGCAGGACACCAATAAGCATTGAAGCCAAAAAGAAAGCTTAATTTCACTCCAAAACAAGAAAACAGTAAATAAACCCAAGCAGCTTAACCCACTTGGAATTGGTTTCCCGAGTTCAGCATTTATAGAGGGGTTTATCCACCAACTTCACACACACACAAAAACTCTACAGCTCCAGCTGATCAGGTAACAAGTTAAACAGTTGCGGAGTGGCCATGGATCATATCCACACCAATATCAATACTAAAAAAAGAGTACATGAGGAAATGTCATGTGCACCATTTCCAGTGCTTGAAGTGGTGTGAAACAGCAGTGGCGGCACTGTGGCCAACTTAAAATACTTCTGAATTTAAGTAACATTGTGGAAAAGTTATTTGGATCATATTTTAGAAATATTTATTATTATTGTTTATTTGTAAAGCAGCAACATATTCCACAGCGTGGTATAATGGGGGTACAGAGATTTGATAATTACATATACAGAGTTTGTGCAAATACAAAATAAAAGTCCCGGCGCTACAATTGTCCCAGATACCGTGATCCAAATGAAAAGTTCCAGATGAAAATCTCAGATAGATGGTACAGGATAAATTCACAGAGTCCCAGGGTGTTGTTAAGTCCCTTTAGCGATGTCCGCAGTGATTCTGGGGAAATATAAGAGGTACACACCAATTGCGCAGTATGCAATTACTCCTGGCCCCATATATATATATATATATATATATATTTTTTTTCAATCACGTGCAAGAATCATGTGTATTTTATTTACTTTTTGTATCTGTTTTATGTTGTCTTTTATTATTGTATATTTTGCATTATACATTTTATATATGCTCTTCATATTCTTTAGCTTCCATGCCAGACTTTACAGCATTATCACAATTTTGGAAACATATAAGATCCCAGTCTTTAGAAACAGGAGAATGTATTCTCATTATCTGCCTCTTGCATTACTACTAGAGCGATCACTGCTCATGCAGGGTAACTATGGCCATGATTGGTATTCTCAAACTGGTCATTTTATAAATCAATTAAACTAAATAGATTTCTGCTGTAATAGACTATGGGCTTCATGCAGTAAGCCCCGATAAGGCTTTTTCGGCATTTTATAGCTGTTTTTTGCCCTCCTGATTCAGTAAGCCCCGATAAGTGGGAATTATCGGCAACTTTTCTTCCGAAAAAAAAAAAAAAAAAGGTTTCGCCACGCCGGCTGTCACCGATATAGCGTACTTATCGGGACTTTTTTTTCCGCTGACTTCAGTAAGCCCCGATCAGGCTGTTCGGTGATGCATCGGGCAGTGTCCAGGTGGATGATTGTTATGGCCATATCAAGGCCCGCCAAAACAGAACTAATAGTTG
>WSYH01007175.1:0-34252 GCA_036426205.1 Ascaphus truei | reverse complement strand
GATGCTGAGGAGGGATGATGAGAGAGGATATGGGGGAGGGAGAAAAAAATTACTGTCAGTATTAATATTAATGGGGCCCTGAATTATTTTTTCCGGGGGGGCCGCCCATGTCTACGCCACTCACTCTGCTGTTGCCTGTCTCTTCATTTTAGGCTGAAACATGGATGGTGCCAAAATGTTCAGTACATTCATGAAGTCGTGCTAACTGCGCTGCTCGATTTGAACACTGTCCCAAATCAGACATCCTGCTTAATTGTGTAGCAGGAAGACACGTTCATTCTTTTGGCTTCGGGTTATAAACTGCTCTATGTTTCACATCAGAATGTTTGCAGAGATCTGACAACCAGTGTCTATCCTTCTAGCTCTTAGAAAAGGCTTGCGCTGTACGTACTGTACCAAGCTAATGTATTTAAATTGATGCTAAGACGGGTGGGCAACTCCCGTCCCCAAGGGCCATCCACAGGTCAGGTATTCAGTGGAAGACTGATTGAGCCAACTGTGCTGAAGCAGGGATATCCTGAAAACCTGACCTGTTGGTGGCCCTTGAGGACAGGAGTTGCCCGCCGCTGCGCTAAGAGATGCATTCTCATGGTGTAACAGGTTTCTTTAGGTTGAAAAAAAGACAACCCGTTTTCGCCATTGACCAATGCCCCGAATGTATTTTTTCCCCTTACAGAAGCAGTGGTTGAAGTACTGGGTAATGGCATTACTATGTCTGGTCATTGACAGTCCCAGGTGACCACTCTTTTTTTGTGTGTGTTAAATTTACAATTCCACAGTTACCAGTACTTTTGGTTTTAATTGCAAACAGACAGTTGCCATTTCTATTTAAATAAAAAGGGTTTCATTTTTTTAAAAATGTTTTTAAAGGATCTCTCCCTTTCTGTTTTTAGAGGATAAATATTGTAATAAACTTTCTTTAAAAAAAAAAAAATAATACAGTATATAGTTTCCAAATGTTTAGCAAGAAGTGCTTACAATGAAACATACAGTAAGACCACTAGTTTTTTTTAAGGTATTTAGACAACTCACTGCCAATTTCTTCTTAAATATATCTACTGTACTCCAGGCAAATTCCACATATATATAGTACTGACTGCAATGACATACAACTACACTGAGGGTATCACTTATACTGTAGCTTCCTATCTATTTTGACAATGGATATTTCCCTATAGATTATCCCTGATGCATCACAGAACTTATACAGGTTAGATGCACAGTGTGCTCTTTTGTCACCACCAAGCCCCTCTCTTTTTCAGCTTAAGCACCATAAGACCTTTGACAATAGAGTGAAACAGGGTTTTCAAGCTCAGTGCATTGTAGGCTTCTGACTGCCCTAAATACCAGGCACGTGGGCACTCGCTTGTTTTCATGGGGCAGATCAGGCTGAGCGCTCTGACCCACTCCACTGCTGCATCCGGGTCTAGGTGCGTCACGTGATCTCTCCTGGAGTGGTCACCTGATGCAGAAGTGCTGGAGATGTGCTAGCAGTCCGGAGTCCCAGCACTGTAAGGCCGCGCTTATAGTAACGGCGACGTGCTCGCGACCGCTGACGTCGCAGTCGCTATAAGCAAAAGCTGTATTTCATGCAGGAGGGTGACAGGAGGCGTGGCCATGAGCGGTTTGCCCTCATTGTCTGAACCGCTCACGTGACGCTGAGGCCGCTGTATTAGACAAAAATCCTTGGCTTCAGCGATTTCGGTCACCGTGTTGCTGCGCAGCGCTGTCGCGGTCGCGCCAACTATGGGCACCCGCTACGGGCATCAAGTACTGGTGACGGCGCTGGGCGCTATTGCCAGTACTATAAGCGCAGCCTAAAGGTTAAGGGATACAGTTGTAATTCTAGCAGACTGAGACCATTTTCTACTGCTCATGTCATTTTTGTGCCAGGTTTGCATTGTTTCAGACATTAATAAATGGAATATAACATACTGAACACGCTGCACACATTGCCTTAGGCTGCGCTTATAGTGCCGGCAACAGCGATGCGACGTCGCGTCAAACAAATGCATTGCCGCCGTCGCGTGACCTTATTGTAAGCGCGACGCGACGGCTTGGTCGCACTGCCGGCACTATAAGCGTAGCCTTAGCTAGCTGAGAAACACACTGCAAGGTGCGGCTTTCATAAACTTGACACATAGCCCTCTAATGCTATAACCTTATTGCACCAATAGTAATTCAATGTATACATAAGTATTCTGACTGCTCAACATGTTAGAAGCTGCTTCACCAGCAGAGGGGGTTACCCGTCACCCCCAAGGCTCACCTGGCGATAGAACTGGTCGAAAGTCATGATGGGCCCAAAGAAGAAGAACGGGAGGTAGAAATTGTATTTGAGAAGCTCCACAGGTGAGTAATTGTCATTTTTCCTCTCGCAGTTCTCCAAGGCAAAACTCATGCACCGCAGGATGGTAAATCCGCTCCCTCCATAAAACAGAACGTCTTGGAGACTAAATGTCCCGGTGACAAATCCATTCTGAAAGCACAGAACACAACAGGACAAATTCACAGTTTCACTTCCTGTTTTGGAGAATTAGGTCTACAATCCATATAATGTAAACAAAAGCAGGGCTATCATGGGCTACTCTGTTACAAAGACCTCACTCCATCTTCTCCCCCGTTGTTTGGGGGTGCTGTTGGGTTTGCTGCCCCAAGCATTTGGAACAGTTTTTGTGTGTTTTCTTTTTTTTTTCTGCACTTCCTGCTCTACAAGTCTGTTCTATGAATCCACTACTCCTTTATTGGCTGTGTTCACATCCCCCCATCTCAGCCCCTCTGTGTTTGCCCTTTGCTTCGTCAGTTTGTGTCACACACTATTTCCACTCTCCAAGCTTAAAGGAATAGAAGCGCTTAATATCTAATCATCTACATTGAAAAACACACCTGTTCTGTTAACGTCACCCTTTAATAAACCCGTTTTACACGTTGTTTATAAACTCGTGTTCTCATTTATTTTTTAAAGATCTTTCTGCGTTGTAATTTGTATATTTTGGGGGACAAAAAAGGTGTGCCTTTAGTTTGCTGTAAATCGAGGCCCACACATATTCTGCAGTGTAAGCAGCGGCGGATTTCAAAATACGCCGCCCCATGGCACTTAGCTGTTGTTGTCGCCTCTTTACCTGCCGCCCCCCTCTTCCTGAACCGCGGGCGTCGCACGACACCACGTTGCCATGGTAACACGATGTCATGACGTCATTTGATGCTGTGCCGTCGCGTTACCATGGCAATTAGACGCCGTGACGTCTGACGCTGCGGTTCAGAAGCAGAAGGAGGGTGGCAGCTAAGTGACTTCCCATCAGGAATATGGAGGCGGACATTTTTGCCGCCCCAAAATCTTGCCGCCCTAAGCCCGAGCCAAATGGGCCTAATGTGAAACCCACCACTGAGTGTAAGGGGCTATAGAGCAGCCCGGACACTAAATGGGAGCATATTTTTCATTGATACATTAATGCTGTTTTTTTGAACCAATGCACTGTTATTTTAAAGAAAAAGTCCCATAAATCTCTCATACATCATGGTTTTGGAGAATATTATTCTAAAGCCTTCAGGGCTGTAAAACTGGTGCAAAAGCATCATTAGATTTGAAAACAATAAGACTATATCCTTGGAATTATACGGGGCTGTGTTCTTCTTATAACATAACTGCCCCTGTTGTGCACCCGGGAGACTTTGATGAATAAAGTCCCCCGGTCTGTGTGTAGAACAGTAGCAGTGATACTGTATATTCTTATTCCTATGAATATAAAAATTTACATGCACTGAAAATGTAGAATAAAACACCCTGACTTTCAGCAAAAAAAGGTTTAATTCTGCCCAGACGCTCCGAGCCCATTAAAACATACTTGCCAGGAGCTGAATGGTTCCACTTTGAATGTCGCCAGACTACACAGGCCTGCGGCAAAGCACAGCCACTTCTGCTTGACCATGGCGACAGAGTAGAGTAGGACACAGTGAGACAGGATCAGCATCAGGTAGTTACATCCCATAATCCCCAACACGGTCAGTATCCCGTACAGCATGTAAACCAGTGACCTGTACTGTGAGGAGATAGATGTTAAGCCAGACCGCACTTATCGCAGTGGAGCACATGTTCAATCCCAGAAGCTCCACTAACACTTGCAAATCAATACCACGTACTGTACCTACTAACCAGCTCAAATTCAACAGTGACGCAATATATCGTTGACGGGAGTTACTTTGCAGCTATGGTAACATTATTTCTTCATTTATCTTAAACAGGGTGTTTTTTTAGTTATGTCTTAAGGCAGAGGGGTGTGCAAAGTTTTCCCCTTCTCGAGCTCCCCTCCTTACATTTTCTCCGGTGTTTCTGACATCACGACGTCATATGATGCGTTGCCATGGCGAAGCGTCGTCCGGAGACAAGGTAAGGGTAAGGTAAGGGACTTTACAGAGGCCTCACGCGCTCCCCCGATATTTAATTTAAATGCCTTTTCGAAGAGCGTGGGGCCTCTGTAAGCACTGCGTCCCTCCCAGAAAATCTTGCGCACCTCTGTCTTAAGGCATAAATGGAGACATTTCCACCATAGTAACGCCCTGTAATTCTTCTAATTATTAAGCCATTTTGGTCCTACTTTTTGCAGCTGCCAAAAATTAAATACATGTTGCAGTATTTAAAAAAAAAAAATAAGCCTTACATACCGGCCCTACAGCCCCCGTCTCCATTACCGTTGGCACCACTCTACACCCAGTATCACAAGCACGATGTCTAGGTGTCCCGTTTGTCTCCTCCCTGAAGTTCTCTTCTCATATTCATTATGTACGTAGCTAAAGCCTGCGGATTTTTCCTCCGTAATATTGCTAAGATACGTCTTTTCCTCTGTCGCTCTACTGATAAACCTCTGAGACATGCCCTCATTCTCTCCCGTCTCTACTATTGTAACCTTCTGCTGTCCGGCCTTCCTGCCTCTCACCTGTCTCCCTTACAATCTATCTTAAACGCTGCTGCTAGAATCACTCTACTCTTTCCTAAATCTGTCTCAGCCTCTCTCCTGCTGAAATCCCTCTCCTGGCTTCCTCTTAAATCCCATATTTCTTACAAAATTCCCCTCCTCACTTTTAAGGCTACACACTCCTCTGCCCCTTCTTACATCTCCACCCAAATGTCTCACTTTGCACCTGCCTGACTCTTGTGTTCTGCTCCAGGATGTCTTCTGTCTACTCTCTCCCTCTCTCATCTGAAACCTTACACACTCACTGCCCCACACCTCGGGAATGCCCTTCCCCTCAATATCTACCTGACTCCACCTTTAAGGCCCATCTTAAAATACACCTCCCTAATGAAACATATGGGTAGCTCCCTTGGCTAATACTACACATCTCATATGCACTGACCTTGACCCCTTGCATATGAGGTACACCCTCCCACTGTCTGTGGGGTCTGGAGGAGGAGACGCGACCAAGAGCAGCTCCAAATTCAATGTTTGGGGGGCGTGCCCGTGACGTCACGTGAGCGGTTCGCCCTCATTGGCTGAACCGGCACGTGACCCGGACGTCGCGCGCCAAAATCAAAAGCTTTTGTTATGTGAAAAATTGGTTGCACCGTCGCGCCCGTGCATGCGCGCTCTATGGCCGTGCGCACTGCCTCGCAGGCTTTTGTGTGCGGCGAGCGCGACATCGCTCGCGTCGTCACGCTAGCTATGGACGCGGGCTTAGACTGTAAGCTCTTCGGGCAAGGGACTCCTTTTCCTAGTATTTACTTTTATATATGAAACGCTTATTCTTATTACGTCTCCTATTATGTCACGCACATTGCTGCTGTGAAGCGTTAAGTACATGGATGTTGCTATATACAAAGACATACATACCTAAGGTTAGAGGACAGTGAGAGCTAAAGGGACACGAAGAGAATCAAGGTGAATGTTGGTACAATGTGCTGAAACCCTGCGATTAAAGGGCAAATCGGGAGGCAGGGATGCATAATAGTACTAAGGACATTATTTTGACGCAGAAGAAATCTTGAAGAAGAAAAACAGAAACAGGCCACTTCGTTTCTCACAGGTTTGTTTACATGTTGATATACAGATGTTGCCTGATTCATCATCCCTGGAGTCATGATTGAGAGGGGGATACAGCCACGTCTCGTGGATTGCCGGTGGTACTCAACAACCGCGGTGTGACCGGGAAGCAGGGCTCCAGAAAAGCGCCAGGCTACATCTGTATGATAAAAAGGCTATGGCGCAGATCCCCAGAGCTCCGTTAAATAAGGTCAAATAACGTGACGTTACTTAAATAGGTAATGGATGTCATGTTCCCTGAGTTTAATGGGTGTCTTAAAGGCTAAATATATGAAGAAATAATGACTAATGGCTAGTGATCTCATTAGCATCGGCTTAACGCCATGTTACTTTAGCGCTTAGCTTCAAATAACATGGCTGTATTAGGGGCAAGCCTGTGTACAATAGCTAGAGCTGTTGGGTGTTGGTCAGGCAGGGGTTAATCCCTGCTTGGAGGAAGGCAGGGCTACTAACGAGCCCAGAGTCTAGCAAGGGGTTTAGAAGGCAGGGAAGGGAACTGTTTCTCTGTCTCTCCTGGGTCTGCGTACAGACCACAGGTGCATGTCCTGGACCCTTAGGCTGATGCCCCGGTGTCGACGCAGCACGTGCGCCTGCCAGACTGGCAGCGCGTGCAGCTGAGATTCCCGATCTGCGGTGAGCTGCAGGGGGAAAGACGGGGGGGGGCGTGGCCACGACATTACCCGGCAGGTTCGCCCTCATTGGCTGAACCGCCGGGGGCGTGGCCAGTGCTCCGTCGTGAGTTGTGAGCACAGATTTCCTGTCTTCAGTTAGTGGCGTGGCCCCATTTAGGGGCGGTTCTTGTCCCTGCAGCGCCTACCATAGCGGGCGCTGCAGCAGGCAGCGGGGACCTAGCCTTAAGAACACTAGGGCATGCAGGCGATAACCCTGTGTCCTTGATGCCAAGAGACACCAGAACTATATATACGTCTATAGACGTACAGTATATGGATTTTCATACGCTGAGGAAACTGAACTTTGGCCTAGGAAAATTCTATACTTTATATTGCTGCACCTTGGCTGAAGAAAAGCCTATGTTTTTTGTTTATTGCACTTTGACGAAATAAAAGCCTACATTTATTTTCCCAAAGCAAGTCTCTTGTCTTCCCCTCTGCATGCACCTCCTGCAAAGGCGTTAAGCCTGTCTTACCCACAGGTGGCGTTACTCCCATTAAGACTTTGAAGAGATGTTTAATTAAAGTTAAAAAAAGAGAAGACAGGAGAGGAAAAGAAACTTGTAAATAACATTATGATAGGTATGATCTAACTAACAGTGGTCTTACACTTACCCATACCCTATAAAAGACCTACTTCAGGGTCTGGATGTGAGTAACGACAAGTTTAGCCCTGACCTAACTAACACAGCATTAACTCCCTGCGCTAACTATAACGGAGCTCTGCGGATACGCGTTGTTAGAAGGAACACCTCATGGGCATATCATTAGTAGGAACGTCCGTTATAGTAACACATGGGCTCGTTACGGCTGAAAACCGCACTTAAGACTTTAACTAAAGTTAAATCGATAACAAAGTTTTATGGATCTGAGCCAATGAGAGATAAGAGATAGGGACTTAATAAGTCTCAGATATAGTCTGTAACATATCTTACCTATATCATATCTCGTATTACTAAGGGGGTTAACACAAAAATTACTTATTTATATGATCCAAATGAGACACCCATCAGATAATCAATAGTTGAATGCAATCATTTTTCTATCAAATGTGTAAGAAACAAAGTAAAATCATAATTACTAGTACATTTCACATTTACAATGGTATCAGAATGACAGTCTTTGTTAATGCAATTTCCAATGTTTTTAGTTATTTTAAATGCTGTGTATAATTGGCGATATGCTATAATACATCATTATTGGGGGGCTTCCAAGGAACCCCTTCAGGTTTGTCTGGGGCATCAGTAGATGACTCCCTTGTGGAGACAGACTGGCGTAGGACGCGTACACACAAGAAATAGAAGAAACCTACCTGAGGAACTAGCATAGAAAATATCTTGGCAAAGATGACATGTCCCGAAAGGGCAAAGATGATATAGTTCCTAAATGTGCTGAACCACATCACCCATTCAAAGTCAGAAACATCCTGTAAGGAAACAAGAGAGACACACACACATATATAATCCAGTAACAGGTACAGTAGGTAAGTCTAAATAAAGAGGAATGCTCAGCATGCTAACATATTCTTGAAAGGTGCACTGTTTAGTACATTTGGGCCTCAATGGCTTTTGGTTGATTTATAATACCCATTGGCCACCATGTCTCTCTTATTGGGTATGTCAATTTGTACTGATTTTCTTATCACTTTGTTGCACTAAGGATATAGTTTTATAAACTTGATCACTTGTGAGCACATTCACATGTCTTAGACAGGTCTGCAACCCTGCCTTTCACCATTATCACCTAGCATACAGTGCTCCCACTGCAGCAACCTCACACTGATGGGACCCATCAATGTTGAAACATGCCTGAGTGGTTTGACTGACTTTGCATCTAATCCCATGCTGTGCTTAAAAGCTGTGTGAACAGCAGAGCATTTGCTTATATTTGTTCCATGTAAATGGATTTCAGGCAAAACGTGACACATTGTGTGCTCATTTGCTGTCATTTCCCAGAATCCCTTGCTGCAGTGGGAGCACTGTATGCTAGGTGATAATGGTGAAAGGCAGGGTTGCAGACCTGTCTAAGACATGTGAATGTGCTCACAGGTGATATTTTTTATTGGCTATATGCTAACGGTGGAGGTTTTTTGTTGCCTTTTTCACCCACCATAACTTAAAATGTGTATCCATCCATCCAGCTTCCCAAATTCAGGTTTTTGTTGTTGTTGCTATCACTAAATGAGCTCACCCAGCTCCTTGGAGATAATGCAACAACAAAGGAATGAATGTAAATGAATAGCCCAGAATTACAAGAAGTCCCATTACCACTATATTTAATGCTGCTTGTGTGTTGTTTATTCGAGCTGGATTATTTATCCTATTTTTAAATCTGCAGTCCCTGTTAATTTGCAAAAGCAACAACCACTGAACAATGTCATTGTCTTCGTTAAACAAATGTAATCATCATGTACAGATGCAGCGGCCGTTATTGGAACACTTCACGCGGTGTATACCTCGGAATACCCATGTCATGGCGCGGGATTTCTTCCAACCGTACCGCCCCTTCCCGCCTTAAGACGCGAGTGCAGAAAATTGTCTTTTTTGGTGTTCTGGCTTTTAAACACCTGAAATTGACACAGTCGCACAGTACTGTACACATTACAATTCATTCATTTCTGCCACGTATACGCGAAGAATTGCACCCAAAGAAACAGAATCCATGAAATTCAAACGAATCAACTGCGGTAAACACGTGTGCCTGGTGTGATTGGCCGCGTTAATGCCGCGTGGAGTACAGCAGAGCACACGAAAACGGCTCCGTGAAATGTTCGAATAATGGCCGCTGCATCTGTAAGTAAGTATGTCGCGGTTTTGGTGTCTTTGCAAGTTAAGAAGAATTGTATTTTTGTCCGGGCCATTAATTGGGGGACTGCTTGTCGTCAACCAAGTGTTTACCCAACATCAAGCTCCCCTTGTCCCTCTCAGGTGGACAGTCAATATAAGGAGAGAGGTTTGAAGCATTGCCTGTGCAAACTCCTGTTCAGCTCATAGTAATATATTACACACAGGAAAGTAACTAGATCAGGTGGTGGTCAACTCCAGTATTCAAGATCCACGAACAGGCCAGGTATTACGGATATCCCTGCTTGAGCCACCTGTGTTGAAACAGGGATATCCTTAAAACCTGACCTGTTAGTGGCCCCTGAGTACTGGAGTTGGCCTCCCCTGATCTAGAGGAAATTGAACCTTTCTTGTGTCGTCGTTCACCATGATTACAAAACTAACGTGAAAAGATATTTAAAATACTAAAATGACATGCACCTAGATTTAACTCCTTGAACTCCTTACATGCTTATTTGGGCATTGGGTGGGGCTGCACCTTCAAGGGGCTGTTGTATGCTTCAAAGAATGGCCTTTCGGCCACTAAACTGCTGGCTCTTTCCTCGCTGACTTACCATTTTCCGGCCAATGTATGTCCAGCCCTCCTTTACATTGTTTCTAAATGACTTTCTGTTCACGTTATCTGTAAAACAGAATATAGTAAATAACAGAGACAAATCCTTCCATTGCTGCAGCGGTGGCTCCTAACAGAGGTTCGTGAGTAAACGATGAGCAAAGTTTGATCGTGCTGGTTACTAAGGATTTTGCACTGATGTTTCACATGTGCGCTGCGAGCGAGTACTTTCGACCCCAGAGTTAGCCATTAAAAAGACTGCATGGCGAATAAAGCACAAATTAATCAGCTTGTTACAACAATAGTTTGCTGTGTCGTTGTCAGAACAAGCCGAGCCCTAGGATTGCAGCACATCACCCGGGTAAGAATACTTGTCATGGAGGACAATATGGCCGCCGGAGTAAGCATCCCTCCAGCGTCCAATAGAAAGGCTTGGCAGACATTTTTCAAGCAGCAACTTCATTGGATAAGACGCATACAGGGGACCACCTTACTTTTAATGAGGTCACTTCAACAATGCTAACTTTGGTTATTGAGTTTCATCAATTCTTTCCTCTTACAACCTTTTAGCACACTTGGGAGTTATTTACTGATGTCTTCTCTGGAAAACTGATGCAAGAAACAGCGCCATATTTATCAGACAAAGGGAAATCCAATGAATTCATGTTTTTCCCTGTTAAATCTGATCCGGTTTAGCAGCTAGGAGACTTTGGCCAAAGGGTTAAACTAAATAACCAAGTAATTATTATTATTATTGAAGTATTTGAACGTTATACTTATTACCATATATGTTTTGTCAATTGGATGTAGCATTGGGCACCCCTGTCTTTTGTTGTACACATTTGCCATGCCCAGTAGCACTCATTTTGAAATAAATATATATTCTTGATGTGGTGGGTGTAGGAGTTTGAGCTAGCTGGGAATATGTGTGTTAAGCTAGGAGACTTCAGTAAGTGACTGCCTTGGGTGGATAATTTATTGCCAGTCGGGTCACAAACTCCTCATCTAACAGAGAATAAACGAATGAATGGTCCCACCCATTGAGCAGAAGTTAAAATAAAGCAGCACTATTTCAAAACATAGAATATGACAGCAGAATAAAACCACTTGGCCCTCCTAATCTGCCCATTTCCCTATCCTCAGACCCTATTCTTTTGTATTTAAGGTAGCCGTATGTCCAATTTCCTTCCTGTGCTGACCTCTGCCACCTCTGCTGGGAGGCTGTTCCCCATCCCCACCACCCTCCATGTGAAGAAGCACTTCCTCACATTTCCCCCGTGCCTGCCGCCCTGCCGCTTCAGGGCGTGTCCTCTGCTTCTAGCAATCTTCTTTTATGATGAAATAGTTACCTCGGGATGCTTCAAATATTCCATTCATGGAGTAAACCAAAGTGCAGGTCAAGACGAGGGCATAGAATCCCAGCTCATAGTGAGGTAGTACCGCTTTGATCCCCATGGTGGCAGGTTAGAGCACAAATTCTGGGATCCAAACCTAGGGGGAGAAATGGAGCATTTTTTCATTCATTCTGTACCTTAGGTTTAATGCAAGTTCTGTACCTTCCAATGGGCCGATATGATCATGTTTACAGATGTACCTGAGCTTTCAAGACCTCACAAGTCTCTTGTACAAAGTAAATGACAGCCCAGACAATGGGCGTGATGCATCATAGCCAATTTGGAGCAACATTGACGCAAATTGCGCCATTTCCATCTGGCGCCTCTTTAAGACAATGTATCAAGGTCTTTGCGCCAAGTTCTGCTCTGTTTGCGTCAGTGATTTGGGGGGTGTCAGCAGGAGGAGTTGCATGCTGCACAGATTATAATGAGACGTATTACACTCTGTGTCTCCGCGCATCACTTTTTGTATCTTGTGTTTGCCTCAAAAACATCCGCCAAGTCAGCAGACGCGTAAACGTTTCTGGCCAACAACTTGCGTCACACGTCAGAGACGCTTTCGTAAATTTGACGCAAATGCGAACAGAAAATGGAGCAATGTGTCAAAACAAGCTTCTAAGTGCTCTCTTTACATTGCACATCTCCCCCAATATTTGTTCGGGACAGTGGAAGTCCAAGTCATAAATAATGTGAACCAGGGGTGGACAACTGAAGTCCTCAAGGGCCACCAACAGATCAGGTTTAAAGGATATCCCTGCTTCAGCACATGTGGCTCAATCAGTGGCTCATCTGTGCTCAATCTGTGCTGAAGCATGGACTGATTGAGCCACCAGTGCTGAAGCAGGGATATCCTGCAAACCTGACCTGTTGGTAACCTTAGAGGACTGGAGCTGGCCACCCCTGATGTAAACTAAGTCCCAAAGCAGTCCTGCGGCCTCATATGCACATGGCCAGTGTTTGACAAATCCATTCACCTACAGGCCCGTGGCGACTGGATTTGACCCTGTGGCGACCTCCTCATGGCCGCCCAAGCATGGCAGGATTGGGGGCGGGACTAGGTGGCGAGTAGATTTTTTGGTTCGGCGAGTAGATTTTTGGGTGATTTGTCAACCACTGCACATGGCCATTTATTTATATTGTAGCAATCCATGCTGGAGAAGTGGTGAGCAAACGCGAATGACTCATTTTCCAATTCAAATGAACATAATGAGGAGTGCAACGGGAGCTCCTGATTATGGATGACGGATCCTGCCAGCCGATCCTCATGCTTCTATTCATTATTGATCTCAACATTTACCTCTGATGAGGAACGAGATATCAACGTTTCAACATTCAGGAGACAACTAGCCCCCATTGAAAATGCAGTCAAATAAAATGCAGGGTTTTGTGGCAATTAGAACATTAGTTGAAAATGGCAAATTTCCATTGAAATATAAAACAATAACGTAGGTTGTCTTGATAACTGCTGGTGCCAGGGAAATAAAATAAATAAGTGGAAACACAGAAGAAAAAAAAATCATGTTTCAGGGAAACAATGACACAACTAACTGATCACACTGTACACTACCAGGGTATGGTACTGAATTCAGTCCCCAGATTTGGGAAGATGGGGGGGTGTGGGGGAGGGGAGGTGGGCACAGCTTTAATGCTTTAGCTGCCAGAGAAGCTTGCAATGCATTCTGCAACCTCCTAAATCAAGTATTTCTTTTTACCCTATATGAGCCAGTGGGGTACTCGTAGCTGAACCTCAGAAACCTAAAGCTCCCGGCATATGTCTGATTGCCACAATATATATATATATATATATATATATATATATATATATATATATCTACTATATATTTCTGAAAGCATTGTTGTATTTATGTTTCCCTGGTGTGTTCCTCTGTCCCTATCGGGCAATCTCATTGTTCCCTTGGCCCGCCCGCCCCCGCACACCTCTCTTTTCCTCACACACTCACAAGACACTATGCTTCAGGCCCCCTTGGCCCGCCCCCCACACCTCGTCATTGGCCTCACACACTACTCACACACCCACTGCTTCAGGCCCCCTTGGCCCGCCCCGCACAACCTCACCATGCCCTCACTCTCCCGCCCTAGTGACCTTGGGAACGCTTCACACAGCACCTAACTCTCACTGCTCTGGAGACTGGGAACGGTTCACAGCACTAAACCCTCACTGCTCTGGGACACCTTGGGACCGCTCACAGCACCTAACTGTCACTGCTCTGGGACACTGGGAACGGTCACAGCACCTAACTCTCACTGCTCTGGGAGACGATCGCTTCACAGCTCTCACCTCTCAACGCATAACCCTCACGCGCTGCTACCAAACACCAAAATAAGAATCAGGTACGCTCTTCTCTATATATATATTGTTTGACATAAAGCCACGATCACCTGCACACACTGGACAACGCACCGATCTCCTACACATCACTCAACACTCTCCCCCCCCCACACACCCACCAACCACTACCGTCGAGTGAAGCCCCGCAAACACACTCCCCTGTTCCACCAACCGAACCACTAAACCTTTCCTTAGGGGCCCACACACCCTCCCCTGTGCCACAACCGCAACCATAAACACTTCCTTATGGCCGCAAAACCCCCCCTGGCCACACCGCAACCAGCAAAACAATCTCCCTTAGGGCCGAAAACCTTCCCTGCGTGTCACGTTTCCGTCGTCGCGCTCACAGGTGGCAGAGGGGGGCGTGTGCGCAGCGCTCCCCGTACGGGAAGAGGAGAGCAGAGAAGTGCCAGGCGCTCGACAACGAGGAGCGCGGGAGAAGGAGGCGGTTGCTGTAGAGTCCTTCAGAGGTTGAGGGGGCTTTTATTTGCTGAGGAGAGGGGTGAGGAGTGGGGGACAGTGTGTTTGGACCCATGTGTGTGTGGGGGGGAGGGACAGTGTGTTGTGGGGGGAGGGGGGCATAGTGTGTGTGGGGGGAGGGTGGGGACTAGTGTGTGTGTTGAGAGGGAAGGTGGGGGGTGAGTGGTGGGGACACGTGTGGGGGAGGTGGGGGACATGTTGTGTGTGTGTGTTGAGGGGTGGACAGTGTGTGTTGTGGGGGAGACAGTGTGTGTGTGGGGGAGGGGGGTACTGTGTGTGGTGTGTGGGGGGTGGAGCGTGTGATGTGTTTTGGTGGTACATGTGTGTGTTGTGTTTGGGGGTGGGAGGACAGTGTGTGGGGGGGGTTGACAGTGGTGTGTGGGGGGGGGGGCAGTGTGACTCCCGGGCAACGCCAGGTCTCTCAGCTAGTGTATATATATATATATTGCAGAATAAATGAGTACTTCAGTATTAGGTGATACCTTTTTTATTGGACTAACCATTTATGTCATAGGACAAGCTTTCGAGAATTCTCCTCTCTTAGGCCGCGCCTATAGTGCTGGCGACGGAGACGCGACTGATAACGTCACCCGTCGCCACCAGCGAAAGATATAATTGGATTTGAAGCGATGTCTCTGGCGACAAGGCCAGCGACGTCACGAAAGGGGGCGGGGCTGTGGTCTATGATTGGTTTAGAAACAGTAACATGTGGCGACTGTATCTAAAATATCAAATAGACCCACCGTCGCCAGGCACTATAAGCGCAGCTTTAGGTCAGCGATACTGGTTGACAAAGGAATCTATGGCTAAAACAGAGGTTTATACCTGTGCTGAAGCAGGGATATCGTGAAAACCTGACCTGTTTGTGGCCCTTGAGGACGAGTTGGCCACCCATGCTTTAGTAGGAACAGGTTGGGCTAAAAGTAAATACACAACATGTAACCCCCTGTGTGATGAGACCACACACGCACTGCCCCCTGGCAGGCTCCTCTCCAATATGCTATGGACATGTGACTGTTAATGCACATGATGGCAGCCAATGATAACGGCCATGGACGAGGTGGGACTAAGGGGGGTGGCCATGTTGAGGGCAGACCTGCATGGACCTGAGTGCTATCTGGTTCAGTTGAGGATTGCAGGGTGTGCACGAGTGCACGTGGCAGCAGGAGCCCAGAGTTTCTGTCAGGACGTGATTGAGAGTTCGAACGCCGTTGGAGGGGATCCTCAATCCACAGCGGTACCGAACCACCCATTGCAAAGTACAGGCACCATCACTAAGCCAATATACCCAGGATTGGGTGGCTAACGCAGCACTGACACTGATATACACCCTCACAGCGTTATTGGGGAGTGTGTTATAATTGTTGTCCTGGAACCTGTAAGGTTTTTTCCCTATTCTGAGGCTGATAGCACTCCGCAGTGTATGATTGCAACATTGTTACTCCCTTGTTGGCTTCTCAGCCATTTGCCTTGGCAACGCCCCTTTTTCTTAGTGGGTTGAGCTTTCCCTTCCTCCCCCTCCTAGTTGGCATAGTCCTTGTCTTATTTCCTGATTGTCCAGGCTGGCATATTTTCTCTTTCCGCCAGCAGCCATCTTGAAGCAGTCACCTCACTCAACTCCTCTGTTAAAGCTATTGCAATTTACCTATCCCTGATACTAAGCTATCCCCATCACCTAGCATTATCCCACTTGCCATCCTAGCTGCCTTTCCTCTCCATTATTCCCACCTCACAGTGTTTACCCCAGAATCTTTTCCCCCTTCTATTTGTATTGTTGTTGCCCAATAAACACTTCAGTAAATATGAAGCTTCCCTTGCTTGGTATATGGGATTGAGTTAAGCTGCCTTCCTTTACTCACTTGTCACAGTGAGTCTGAGACAGAACAATTGTATACTCTGCGTAGTGATCCTCTGCTGAGGATCATAGGTTGGTCGAGTTATTAGGGGTGCAGTAAACCGGTTGTATCACCCGTATACAGTGTCTGTATTTATTTCCACTGTCTGATCTTAGACCACGTGTGGCCCATTAAGCTATCAATAAGGACTGAAGCCCCACCTCAGCAATAGTCATAAGTCTGGGAGCTAAAAGTAGAGGGGTTACAAATACTTGACCGACAAACACTTACACATTTAGAGGCCCCAAAGAAATGGAATTTGTAACTCATTTCCAAAGAACAAAAAAGATAAATGTTTGCTTTAGGCATGCTTATATTTTTTTAAGGAAACCAGTTAGATTGTTAAATTATTTACAAATGTTTTTTGGGCCAGTTGCATGGGATTAAACCAAGAGGAGCCCATGGAAGAAAAGGAAAAAAACACCCTAACACCCTAACTAAACTCCACTTTCATTTTACAGGATTGGAAGCGGGGGGTCCTCCAAAGCTGAACCGTATTATTTTCACAATGAGGACCCCCAGTTCCTGAGATATTTACTGGTCAAGTTACCGGTATTCCTTCCCGGTTTTAAAAAGGGATTTAAATCGCCATCCAATAGAAAGGCACAACGAATGATGTTGCAGCTTCCTATTGGACTGAGATTTGGCAGCCATTTTGTTTTCCCTTGAGTTAGCATTAAACTCTGTAACTTCACCAGTAAGTATCTTGAGTAAGGACCGGGCCATGGTGCCTTTGCCCGCTCGGAGGCGTGCGGAGGCTGTGGGAAAGTGGGTGCTTCCTGTGGGCATGGTCGACGGGCTGTGCCGGGCCATGGGGGCGTGCTCTGGGGCCGTGCCTAGGGGCGTCACGGAGCTGGGTCGCCCTCATTGGGCGAACAGCTCACGTGTCCGGCCTGTCGCGCCAAGAAGTCAGTTTGAACTGAGTTCTTGCGCAACGCGCGTCCCCTCCCGCATCCGCACACGCCTGCATGCCGCATGGACGCGAACACAGCCTTAAGGTCGTCTGTTCATCTGCACAGTCTGCTGTACCACGGCCCCAGCCTAACGGGGGGTCCCCGGAGCTCAAAACATTGACCTTTGGATCAGAGGGACCCTCTGGTTGGGGGATAAAAACAGTGAGTAGAAGGGATTGCATATTTAAGAAGAAGCCTTTACACAAGCTGACCTCAATCATCTGTAGCCCCCTTCTAAAACCAGGCCCGTTTTAGCATGGAGGCTAGGGTAGCACTCTGGCAGTGTAGGGGTTAAACCCATTACACATGGTCCTGCTTGTGAGCAGTCCCAGAGATAGGCTACAATGTTGCAAATCCCAGGCACATGAGGCATGACTCAGAGCTAGGAAAGTTCTGGTAGGTCATGTGACTGGCGGGGTGAGGCCTTTTGCAATATCCAGTTTTGCCCAGAGACAGAGAATGGGAAAGGTTGACACCCCCTGGGTATAAGAGGTGGGGACCCACTCTAGAGAGGGAGAGTGTGCTGGGCAGACTGTGCTAAGTGCGTGGCACAACAGAGATTTCCATGCTGCAGGGAGCAGGGCTATAGCCAGGTTTAAGTAGGGACCTGGAGCTGAGCCTACTCCACTTCTATCCAGGGTTAAGTTGGGTCCTGGGAGGAACTGCAGGCAAAGGGGGAACTACTGCACGAGAGAGATACTGAAAGCCTGTCCTGTCTATGCTGTGTGATATGCTGATCCTACTGACAATAAAGCAAACATCCTGATGCCATTTCTACTTATTCTACTGCTCACTACAGCCTTGACCTGAATCCACTGGAGAAGCCCTGAGACAAAGGTAAAACTGGCTGAGCTATATTAAGCTGAAGCAGGTAGAAATCCTGTTTGCCGTGCAAGAGGGAGACATTGGGTGGATTGCTCTTCTAAATCTCAGCTTGTTGTAATAACTTTGCTATGAGAAGGGTGTGACGGGAGCTTTGTGACAGGCTATTAATAATACACCAAAAAAAAATCGTCACAAAGGGCTTGTTACACACATCACTCTCTTGCAGAGAGGGAATGGAGTATGGTGCCGAAATAGGCAGGCTTAGCTGGTCCTTCTGACCTGGAATGAATGGTAACCTTCCATGTAAGATGTTTTTCATGGTAGCATTTGAAGACGTTGGACCCGTGTGACAGTTTAGGTATAATAATGATATTTGATCAAGTAAAGAGTGATGCAAAACAACGGTAAAGCTAGTTGTACAATACATGGTATACTGTACAGTGTTTCGGTGCTCTGCGTATTATGAACCTTTCTATCTTAGGAAAGGTGCAGACAAACGTTTTAAGTCCACAGAAGTGCGTAAAATGGTTAGCGTTACGTTACCGCCATTTTATGTATTATTATCTGTAACACATAGCCCCAAAGGTCCATTGCGTTACGTTCTAATCGCATTTACCTGAAAAATAGCGGATCGATATGTTTTGCAAATCACGGTAATGCAGAGTTTACCTAGCAACAGATCCTTAGACCAACTCCAGTACTCAAGGGCTACCAACAGGTCTTAAGGATATCCCTGCTTCAGCACAGGTGGCTCAATAAGGGGCTGAGCCACTGATTGAGCCACTTGTACTGAAGCAGGAATATCCTGAGAACGTGACCTGTTGGTGGCCCTTGAGGACTGGCGTTGCTCACCCCCGTACTAGTGCATGATAATGCCACTATGATATTTAAGACCTTCGAAAAGCTGGCGTAGCCTACATCCAGACCGTGAATATCAATGGGGTGTTTCTGGGAATAGCCTAAAAGCAATGTACTGAGTATAGGACTTAACCCTTTCATTACTAAAAGTTACATGTGCCATACAAATATAAATATTAGGGATCATGTATATGTCTGCAACACATCATAACATGTTTTATGGTTTTTAGTGATTCAAGTGATATTTGTGTGTGAACTAATATGGTATATATAATGTAATAAGGACTGTATTAAATATGGGTGTACAATTACATAACGCATAATCGCCATACATAACGCAACAATATTAATTAATGAAGGATGGACACTAAACAATGGAAACAAATGAAAGTTTTAAAATGTAAAATGCCTCAATATTATAAGAAGATTTGCATTCGCTCTTGGTAACGCGCATGAGGAATGCGTTATCAGTTTCACCAATGCGCATGCGCAGTGTCATGGGAAACGCGTCTCTGAGACATGGAAATCCCGTTACTGGCGCTTTGATTAACGGACATTATTTTTGCATCTCATTAGCTTTGACGATACCCATTAATAAGACGAAAAATAATGTCCGTTTCCAATTTCCGTAACGCTCGTTATTAGGTCACAAACGACAGACGTCTGTGGATCTCACCCAAACTGCATTGTTGGCCACTCAGACAACAAAGGGGTTGAGTATACAATACTATAGTTAATATATATGGATGTGTGTGTGTGTGTATATACATATATATATATATATATATATATATACATATAATTTATTTATTTATGGGAAGGAATACATGGTTCTCTTGACAATATTACCTGGTATTATTTCAGGGATGATACTCGTACTGCGAGTCTATTATTTTGAAGTCAGCGCTTGGTTTTAATTTGCACTTTATGACTGCAATGATAGGGACCTTTATCAGCTCGTTCATAGCCACACTCTTAGGCCTTGGCCATGTTTGGCGCTTGCTCGCTCTCGCTTGCTGCCGCTCGCTCTACCAGGAGCTTTTTGCTGTCCTTACAGAGGAGACAGCAAGCGCTTGGGAGGCGGGTATCACTGTGTGTGTGTGTGTCACTTGGTAGCTGTCAGTGTGTGTGTGTCACTGGGGAACATGTGTGTGTGTGTGTGTGTGTGTGTGTGTGCGTGCGTGCGTGCGTGCGTGCGTGCGTGAGTACGTGTGTGTGTGTGTGTGTGTGTATATTATATAATATTTTAAAAATTAAAAAAAAAGACATGTTGTGAGAATAAATTATTTATTAACATTGTGCAACTTTGATAAATATATTCACGCACGCGCGCACACACACACGCGCACACACACGCACGCACACACACACACACACACACACAAAGGCACACACACACACACAAAGGCACACACACACACACATGCATACACTCACACATGCATGCATACACTCACACATGCATACACATGCACACACACACATGCATACACACACACACACATGCATACACATACACACACATGCATACACACACACACACACACACACACACACGCATACACACACACGCATACACACACACATGCATGCATACACACACATGCATACACATACACACACACACACACACACACACAATGCACAAACACACACATACACAGACACACACACACACACACAGGAGACATGGATCGGGACAGAAGGGGGACAGGGATCGGGCAGAAGGGGGACAGGGATCGGGCAGAAGGGGGACATGGATCGGGCAGAAGGGGGGCAGGGATCGGGCAGAAGGGGGACAGGGATCGGGCAGAAGGGGGGCAGGAATCGGGCAGAAGGGGGGCAGGGATCGGGCAGAAGGGGGACAGACCGTCAGGGGGCGGGCCGGGAGCGGGCGCGTCACTGGCCGGGGGCGGGCCAGTGACGTCACGGAGCTGGTTCGCCCTCATTGGGCGAACCGCTCACGTGACCGGCCTGTCTCGCCGGCAAGCGGGGAATTTTAAATTCCCCTAAGACCTGTGCTTCCGCAAGCGCGCGGAAGCGCAGGTGAGCCCCTATTAAAGCCGCTCTAATTGCGGCTGTAGGGGCTCAGTGCTGAGCGGGAGCGCGCGTCAGCACGCTTCCGCAAGCACGCAGGGAACATGTCCGGGGCCTTACTGACTATGAAATATGACCCAGCTGTGTGCTGCTGCACTAGCTGATAAGTGGGGCTCAGACTTACTCTGCCTGCACCTGATAATATTTATGGCAGTAAGGTCATCTTCAAGCATCACATGACACAAGTTCCCGGGCAACCACGCCGAGGGCCTCCAAGTCTCAGCTGTAATTGATCTACCTTGCTGCTAGGTTATTAGTTTGTCAAAGGAGTAGTAATAAGGGGGGGGGGGGGCGAGCGGTGTGGCCTCCATGGTGGAAAGCGCACACAACTCCAAATGCCCAAGGAGTACTTTCGCCAACATTCAAACATGGGAAGTAAGGGACACTTGCGATTATTGATGGCATCCACTGCCTAACAGCATCTGTGTGGGTCTAACAAGTGTCCAACTTTTTCCTTTATCATTAATACAGTGCAGCCTCTTTATAGAGGCCAGGTGACCTTTATATGTTTTGTGCACCTCCTGTCCATGTTTATTTATTTATAAAAATGTTTTACCAGGAAGTAATACAGTGAGAGCTACCTCTCGTTTTCATGTATGTCCTGGGCACAGAGTTATATCCAGTGGATCATGTGGATCCAGTACTAAACGCAATCAAAAACATAGAAAAGGTGCTATCAGAAAGTCTGGCTATGTCCCAGTCTGCTTGAATTGGGACACTATCTATCTCTTCATTTGGGACTTTTGGAAACTCTACCCCTAAAAACACTGTTGTCGTTCCCCACGTCTTCCATGATAAATGAGAGCCACGAGCCTGATCATACAAAGCGAAGAACACACGGACACCCTCCCAGCAGGGGGAATCTGACGTGTGGCCGTCTTGCTGTGGCCAAGTATCCGCCGGCGTTCGCCCGCAGAGGGACCCTTCGCCCAGCCGCCCCGCCGTTGAACACTGCGCTGCCAGCCACTTCGTACGGGCAAGATAATGCAAGGGTTAATTTAGCGGTTAGAGTAGGGGGTTATGGATAGGGTTTTTAGGGTAGTGGATTAGGGGGAGGGTTTAGGGTGAGAGTGTTTAGGGTAATGGGGTAAGCTTTTAAGGGGAGGGGATTAGAGTAAGGGTTTAGGGTAAAGGGTTAGGGGTTTTAGGATTGGGGTTTTTAGGGTATGGAGTTAAGGTTTTACGGGTAGGGAGTACCATTAGTATTAGGGGTTAATATTAGGGTTTTTAGGGTAAGGTTAGGGACTTACCTTGGCGGTGAAGTGGCTGGCGGAGAGATGTCCTGGTGGATAGGTGAATAGCGGCTAAACGCAGGCGAATATTTGGTTGCGGCACGGCTAAATGTCCTACACCACCCAGTAAGTGTGTCTATGTTTGGAGGAACGCCACTTTGCTCCTCAACTCCTAATGATCTCCACTATGTCACTGGGATCGAAGCTATTACAGCTTAATCTGGCGATATCTTCCATTTGACTCCTTTTGCCGTTAGAGGGGCAGGCAAGAAAGTGGTGAATATTGGAATCTACTTACTGAACACTTGGGGCTTTATTCTCTATATGCCAATGGGGCCATTAGGGCTATTTCCAGCCGAAAATCCCCATAGAAGTCATTGGGGACTTTTCGTCCAGAAACAGCCCGAGCGGCTACTTCGGCATATACAGAAATACCCTCTTATTCACTTCAGAAGAGGACTCCAGCGGGGGAGGGGACGTTATGTTTCCCTTGTTTGGTACCAGATGCAAATGGGGTTATAGAGGCTTTGATCTTTCAGAAGATCAGCAAAGTTTGGCAGTGTATTGATAGATGGAAACTATTCCTATTCAGCGGGAAAATATTGGCACAGAATTGGAGATCGCACTGGAACAGGGGTGGGCAACTCCGATGGTCCTCAAGGATCACCAACAGGGCAGGGCAGGGCGGGCAAAAACTGAGCCACTGATTGGGCCACCTGTGCTGAAGCAGGGATATCCTGAAAACCTGACTTGCTGGTGGGCCTTGAGGACTGGGTTTGCCCGCCCCTGAACTAGAAGAAGAAAAACATTGTCACCTGAAGTTCCCCCTCTGCCTACAGACTTCTGGGAGAAAGCAATCCACCCTACAACAGCCCCATTTAAAAAAGCAATCCACCCTACAACAGCCCCATTTAAAAAAGCAATCAACCCTACAACAGCCCCAACCACCCAGGACCCACCCCACAAACACAAACCACCCCCACACATCAGACCCCCCCAGCTCCCCCCACCCACAACCAACACCCCACCCACCCCCCCCCCCCACAACCCTCCCACATCCCCTTAAAACGCCCCCATTTAAAAAGCAATCCACCCTACAACAGCCCCATTTAAAAAAAGACAATCCACCCTACAACCAGCCCCTTTAAAAAAAGCCACTCACACCCCTCACAACAGCCCATTTAAAACAAAACACGCTTAAAAGCAACCCCAATTTGACGCTCATTTCTTTACAGGATTGATCTGAGGGGTTCTCCAGAGACAAACCGACTCTTCAAATCCAGGGACCCCCCCATTCCCAAGATACTCCCTAGGGTGGTACCGTAATACTACTTTGTGTTTTTAAAATGGGGATTTAAATGACCATCCCAATAGGTAGCCACAAACCGTTGATGTTACAAGCTTCTCATTGACCGCCAGATTTCAGGCAAGCCATTTTGCTTTTTCTCCTTGGTAAGTTTCAACCCGTAACTTCATTGGTAAGTTGTTCTGGAAAGTGGGGGGGCCCTGGACTGAAACAGTGGCGTTTGATTCAGGGGGACCCCCCGTTTCTACATATAAAAATACAACAGGAAGAGGAACTACTACAGTTCTTTAAAACAAAAGACTGCAGCTGATGTAGACCTGATATGTGCAAATTCAGACTATTATACATATTTACAATGCTAACACCATGGAGTTCTTTGACCCACCAGGAAAACGCTCCCTTTCTGTTCACGTTTGCCCGAACTGTGAAGGAAGTTGGGCTGAAAAGAGGGGGGTCCGAAAAACAGCAACAGATTCACAAAACAAATCACCGTTCCCTGTGATTTCTTTGCCCGGCTGGTTTGACAGACTTTGTACAAGAGCTCCCTTGATTTAATATTCTATTGTAAATGAAAGCACAGACCAGCTCGGCTCTCTGCTGAGGATCCTCATAGGTTCTATTGGGGTTTATTTGCATAGAGGAACACAGAGGCATCGAGGCGATAATGAGCATATTATTCACAAGGTTTTGACATATATTAGGAACATCCAGTATAGTAGTAAATGTTTCAAGTCTTTTACATTTGCAGCATTTTTAATATTATAAATGAATCTCGGTCACGCGATACAGGTCAGCAAGTGCTGGGTTATCACTTTCCTGATTGTATTGTTTAAAAGAGCCGACCAAGAAGGGGCAATGTTCTTTTTTTTTAACAGGATTGAATGGGGGTCCGGGAGAACACCATTAATTTCAGCTCCGGGGATACTTACCTCCGTAGGGGGTGCCATAGATGCTCGCTCGACTAGATGGGTTCATGTAATTTGCGGAGTTTCAAAGCTCCCCGCGCCCTGCGGCAATAGGAAGCGGCTGACATCATCAGTTCCGTTTCCTGTTTGGCCCACCTGGCGCGGAAGCTTTTAACGCTTTGGCGAGCTAACCGCCCGCACCCCTTTCGGAGGTCTGGGTACTCCGGAAGCGGGGGTCCCCAGAGCTGTAAATGAATGGGGTTCCGCTCCGAAGACCCCCTGCTTCACCTATTGTAAAAATAATAATATTATTTTTTTAAAGCATGGATTGCTCTCTAAGCAGACATTAAATGCAGACTGCTTGTCAATGAGATGCTTTCTTCCCACCTTTGACTTCATCTTACCAATGGTCCTCCACCGCATACCTGGGAGAGGACCACACAGAGAAGAGAACGACGCTTCCCCGTGTTCTTTCCTGCCCCTCATGAGTTGGGACAGCCCCTTGCACTAGGACAACCTCAGCAAACATTTTCCTGATCCAAATATTCCCAGAGCCACACTAAAATGTTGCAATTGTGCAAAGTACTTTGTTAGCACCCTTGTGGCAGTGATGCTACACTGATTTCTCCTTAGGGATTCATAGCGTGAGTTGCTGAAAGAGTAGATGCCCGGGACAAGCTTCCAGCAGCAGGTACCCGCAAGTACAGTTGATGATTAAAAATACTTGGGAAAGGCAAAGGGGAACTGTACAGGATAGGAAGCTTCACAAAAATGTCCTTGATTCTGGTCGAGTCTATGATTTGTGGACTACAGTATGTGCATACTAGGTGGGCTTCAGCGCCCTTATCTGACATCTATTTCTATGTTTCGTGTGTCTGAAGGACATTGCAGTGCTGGATCCGAGAGGGTGTGTGGAGTAAGGTTGTGAATCAAGTTATGGTACAAGAACAATGCATGCTAGTTATGCTGGTGGGAAAAGCTTATTCAGCTGCATCTCTTTCCAATTATAGCTTAGCTGTCAGTTCTCAGCTGCAGTGCTATTGACAGTACAAGGTGTCGTTACTACAGTACATAGTGCATGCTGTATGCACACAGATAGAGACCACACGGTCTCAAATATACAGTAGTAATGTGTTACATGTATCTAGGCATGCATGTGTATATATACATATATACTTTATATACACACAATATACAGATACACACACCATATATATATACATATATATTGACATAATGTATAGGCATGGTGGTGTGTGTGTGTGTGTGTGTGTGTGTGGTGTGTGTGTGTGTGTGGTGTGTAATATATATATATTATATATATATATATATAGAGTGCATAGGCATGCATGTGTGTGTATATATATTGACATAGATGTGGTGTGTATATATATATATATATATAATATATATATATAGATATATATGATAGGCATGCATGTGTATGTATATATGTGTAGTATATATTGACATTGAGTAATACACATATGAAGATTACAACATTTGCAGTGTTAGAATCCTTGCAGCGGAAGAAGGTGTGTAACTGTATTGCAGTTGCCTGCATGCCAAGCCCTATTTTCCATTGACGTACCTGCTTCGTGACGTTTAAATGATCTTTTAAATGATTTTGAAGTGTAGATTTATTCTATGATATCCGACATGAAACCTTACATTAGCCACCGTCCCTTCTCCAACCCTCAGGCCTTTATAAGATTCGTACTACAAGTGTAAGCATTTTAGTATTTCCAAGAGCTCAGGAACTGTAGATTTTCCTGCGGAGACTCATCGCAGAGCCAATCTCCCTATTCAATTAGTCGTGCTTTGCATGCAAATGGAAATGCAACATGCATCATTTCATGTGGTTCCAGAGTTTTATAGTGGCATTAACTCAAGCTAATCACTGACCTGGAAATGCAGTGTACAGTCGGAGCTTGCAGAGTTCACAAGCCCAGAAGTGAAAGCCCTTGGGAACTTTAGTGTCCAGCAGGAATGAAGCAGGTCACAGGCAGGAGAGAGGTATCCATCTGTCCCAGGACTCGGAGACTCATGAAGTAAGTTTAGAGAGGCTGCTGTGTGGTAGGCGGAGATCAGTATTGCAGAGATGGGCTGGTTTGGAAGCTGCTGTCAGACAGCCGGTGACCATAGCAGGGCTCACAAACAAGGGCGCGCACAGGGTCTGTACAGACCTGACACATAGAAAGTAAACTCTACGGCACGGCAGGGGGGCTCAACTCCAGTCCTCACGCCCCCCACCCAACAGGCGGGTTTTCAGGATATCCCGGCTTCAGCACAGGTGGAGCAATCAGGCTCAGTCGAAGACTGAACCTCTGATTGAGCCACCTGTGCTGAAGCAGGGACTGTATTGAGCCACCTGTGCAGGAACAGGGATATTTAAAACACAGAGACAAAACATGAAACACACAGAGCTCAGTGCACATCCAATGAAACTTATACACGGTACAGTGCCAAATATATATGTATAGATATCTATTAAATAAATGATCTTTAGTTTAACATTTTGGCCAATGTTGTAAGCCCCTGAGGCACTGCACGGCAGACCACACTCTCAAGGGTCCCTAACACTAATATAATTCTTAATAACCTGTTTATACCAGGAAAATAATTTATATAAATCTGTCAATATTAGTTGCAAAGTTCTAAGTCTGATTGAAGCTTTTATTAACCTGTACATTACCAGGAAAAGCACTCTGTATTAGAGTGTCACAATCATACTGCAAGCAGGCAAGATCCCCTGAGAGGGAGATGCATTGGAGTTGAGCTTTTAACCATTTAAAAGTGGGCGGTGGGTGAGCTTCAAACTAGGTAGGAGAAGCCACTCTCCTATCAGCCAAGACTAGCTGAACAAGAATTGTAAAAATACACAACACCTACAAGCTCATATTGAACCCCCAAAATAACCACAACATATTATAAGCAATGTTCGACATTATATACATTTACACGCCCGGGGCGTGTGGATTACACAACCGGGCCGAGTAAATATTGGCCCAACCAGCACACGGTATTTTTTAAATTTCCCGCGCTCGCGCTGACTGTTTTTTCCCACGCTGCGGAAAAAGAAAAAAAAGCGGAGAGGGTTCATGTTGTTGGGGAGATTACCCGAACCTCCGGCTCTCTGAGAACTTTCCCTCCTCAGCGCTTCCACTCCTCCCTTTCCGCAGCCAGACCCTTCCACGCCTCAGGCCCTGCGGGCCATCTGTCCACCCCCCCCCCCTCCCCCATCGGGCCATACCGCCCCCCCCCTCCCATCGGGCCATCCACCACCCCCCATAGGGCCATCCATCCCTCCTCCCATCGGCCATCCACCCCCCACCCTCCCTCACTCCACCCCCCCTCCATCGCCATCACCCCCCTCCCATCGGGCCTCCATCCACCACCCCTCGCATCGGGCCATCCACCACACCCCCTCGCATCGGGCTCCACCCCCACCCCCTCCATCGGCCATCCATCCTCCTCCCTCGCCATACCCCCCCCCCATCACCACTCACCTCCCCCCCCCTACCTCGGCCATCCACCCCCCCTCCCTCGCCATCCCCCCCGCATCGGGCCATCCACCACCCCCTCGATCGGCCATCCACTCACCCCGTACCATCGATACCATCCACCCCCCCTCCATACTGCACCCATCCCTCCCTCCATCGGCCATCCACCCCCCCCCCTCCCACTCCAGGCCATCCACACCCCCCCTCCCATCGGGCCATCACACCCCCTCCATCGGGCAATCACACCACCCCCTCGCATCGGGCATCCACCACCCCTCGCATGGCCATCCACCACCCCTACCACGGGCCATCCACCCCCTCCCATCGGGCATCCACCACCACCACCCACCCCCCACACACCATTTCTACCGGCCTCCGTGACCCCCCCCCTCACCCCACCGTGCCTCTCCTGCTCTAAGCAGGGGAAATCCTTACCCGGTGCTACTCCCTTCTCGGTCAAGAGGGGAAATCCCCTAACCGGCCCTTCTCCATTACTATCAGGGAATACTGCGGCGTCGGCGTCCGCCTCTGAGGGGGCGCGGGCCCCGTTGCAGAGGCCTCCTTACCGTGGCTGAGGCCCCGTGCCATGTGCGACCCCCCCGCCTTCCAGAGCCCTCCTGCCGTGCGGAGGCCCCTGCTGCCAGGTGCGACCCTGCCTTGCGGGTGACGAGTGTTTGTGTGTGTGGTGATCAGAAATGTGTTGTGTGTGTGGTGCGTGTGAGTTGTCATGATGAGTGGGTGTCTGGATGGTGTCACCCTCTCACCCTCTCCACGGCTGTCACCTCTCCCTGTGTGTGTCACCCTCTCCCTGTGTGTGTCACCCTCTCCTCTTGTGTGTCACCCTCCCATGTGTACCCTACTCCTGTGTCACCCCTCCCTCTCCCTGTGTCAACCCTCTCCTGTCCCCTCCTTCCCTGTGTCACCATCTCACTCGCTCCCTCTCCTGTGTCACCCTCGCTCCCTCTCCCTGTGTCACCCTCTCCCTCTCCTCCCTGTGTCACCTCTCCCTCTCCCTGTGTCACCCTGTCCCTGTTTCACCCCCCATCCCCTGTCACCCTCCCTCCCTGGTTCCGCCCTCTCTCCCTGTGTCACCCCTCTCCCTGTGTCACCCTCGCCCTCTACTGTGAACCCTACTACCCTTCCCTGTGTCACCCGTCCCCGTCTATGCCTTTGTCACCCTCCCCCCCTCTCCCTGTCATCCCTCCTCTCCCTGTGTTCACCTCTCCTCTCCCTGTCACCCACCCTCTCCCTTCCCTTGTCCCCAACCCCGTGTATCCCTCCCTGTGGTACCTCCCCTTCTCCCTGTCGCCACCCTTCCCTCTCCGTGTTCACCCTCTCCTGTGTCACCCTCTCCCTGTGTGTGTCACCTCCCCGCTCCCTGTTACCCTCTCCCTCTCCCTGGGTCACCCTACTCCTGTGTAACCCTCTCCCCTCTCCCTGTGGTCACCTCTCCCTGTCCACCCTCGGCCTTGTCCCCTTCCCCCTGTGTCACCCTCTCCCTCGCCCTCTCCCTGTGTCACCCTCTCCCTCTCCCTGTTTCACCCTCCCCTTCCTGCTGTCACCCTCTCCTGTCCCGAGCACCTGTCCCTGTTTCACCTCCCCTCTCGCTGTCACCCTCCCTCTCTCCTGTGTCACTCCACCCTTCTCTCCCTGTGTCACCCTCTCCTGTCACACCCTGTCCTGTGTCACCCACCCTCTCCTTCACCTCCTGCTCTCCCGTCCCCTCTTCCTGTTGTTCACCCACCCTCTCCCTCTCTGTCACCCTCTCCTGTGTCACCCCCTCCCTGGTCTCTTCCCTTCCGTGTTCCCTCCCTCCCTGTGTCACCCTCCCTCTCCCTGTGGCACCCTCCCTTCCCTGTGTCACCCTTCTCCCTCTCTCCCTGTGTCACCCTCTCACACTCTACCGTGTACCCCTCTCCCGGTGTCACTCTCCTCTCCCCCACCCTCCCTCTCCAGTGTCACCCTCCCTCCTCCCTTGTCACCCTCTCCCTCTTCCCTGTACCCTCTTCCCTGCTCATCTCCACCTCTCCCTCTCCCGTGTCACCCTCCCTCTCCCCTGTGTCAAACCCTCGTCCCTACTCTCCCTCTACCTGTGTCACACTCTCCTCGGTGTCACCTCCCTGTCCCTGTGTCCTCCCTCTCCCTCTCCCTGTGTCCACCCTCCCCTCTCCCTGTCACACCCTCATCCCTGTGTCACCCTCCCTCTCCCTGTGTCACCACACCCTCTCCCCTCTCCCTGTGTCACCCTCCCTACTCCCTGTGTGCACCCTCCCTTGTCCCTGTGTCACCTCTCCCTCCTCTCCCTTGTCCCTTCCCTCCTCTCCTTAATCTCTCAATCTCCCTGGGTCACCTGTCCCGCCTCTGGTTCACCCTCCCTCTCCTCTCCGTGTGCACCCTCTACCTGTGGACCCTCTCCCTGTGTAGCCCTATCCCTGTGTGACCTCTCCCTGTGTGACCCTCTCCCTGTGTACCCCTTCCTGTGGCACACTCTCCGTGTCGCTCTCATCTGTCCCTCAACCTCTCCCTCTGTCGCACTCTTCTTCGCTCTCTCTGTCGACTTTCTATTTGTCTCTCCTTCTCTCAGGTGTGTGTGTCTCTCATTCTCTCGCTTTCTCTGTGTGTCTCTCTTCTCTGTGTGTCTCTCTTTTCTGTGTGTGTGTGTGGGTTGTGCCGCTCTCTGTGTGTGTGTGTGTGCTGTTCGTCTGTCTGTCTGTCGTCTCTCTCTGTCTTCTAGTGAAAGCGCCGACGTCCAGACATCTGGTTAAGGGGTTCAGGAAACTAGTCATTCCAAGTGAGGGCTTTTATTTCTAGATCCGACATTGACACACACACACGACTAATTGTAGTATAATGTAATACAATAAATACATTTATGTCAAAAACGAATGTTGTTCTGACTAGGAATTTATTAAATGTATTTTATTTATATATTTTATTTTAAAGCGGGGTTGGGGGCGGGACTAGGGGCGGAGTTGGGGGTGGGACTAGGGGCGGAGTTGGGGGCGGGACTAGGTGGCGAGTAGATTTTTGGGTGATTTGTCGAACACTGTATATAAGCATATAAGTGTTCAGTAGCATGCTCAGTAGCACTGCTCTGTGAGATACAGGCCCCGTTATGGGGTGCCGGTATCCCCTGCACTTTAAAGCTCCCGCATCACGTGACCGGGACATTTAAATTCTGCAGGGGATACCGGCACCCCATAACGGGGCCTGAAACACACATAACAATAAACAATAATTCCTTACCGTAGCGGCTATCCGCTATGGTAATGAATCTGCATTAATGTACATTGTAATAATAGTGTGCGGGTGCAGGGGGTCTCCTGAGCTGAACCGCATTGATTTCTGCCTCAGGGACCCCCTGCTTCCCGAGTTACAGGCCCCGGTATGGGGCATCGGGTGCCGGTGTCGCCGCCATCTTTATAGCGTCCAAGATGCGACGAGGGCTCTATAAAGATGGCGGCGACACTGGCACCGATGCCCCAAACCGGGGCCTGTAACTCGGGAAGCAGGGGGTCCCTGAGGCAGAAATCAATGCGGTTCAGCTCAGGGGACCCCCTGCTCCCGCACACTATTATTACAATTTACATTAATGCAGCTTCATTACCTTAGCGGATAGCCGCTAAGGCAATGAAGGGGTTAAGGCACATTAGCATGTTTATTGGGGACAATTGCCCCCAATAAACATAGCAATATACAACACACATCTCCCCCGCCCCCTAACACATACTATAAAGTAATGGGCAAAATAACTATTATCCACATATGGATAATAATGCATTTGCCCATTTTAAATACATATAAATTACAATAAATACAGTCAATATATATTACACTTACCTTTTACAGGCACCCACGATGAAGGCCGTCTTCATCCTCATCTTCATCCTGCCCATGCCCCTCCGGTGCTGCAAAACATGCACAAGAATAAAAACATCCAATGTAATGTCACCTAACCCCTTAATCACCATCGCGGTTATTAACCGCTACAGTCATTAAGGGGTTAACCCACCCTCACCCACCACTCGGGAGGCCTACATACCCTCCCCCACTAACCCCCCACCCCGTGAGGCCTAAGCACCCTCACCCACTACCCAGCCAGGAGGCCTACCCACATACCATTGGGGCCAATTCCCCCTTCCCCCACCACCCACAATAAAAACAATACACTGCCCCACAATAATTGGTTTAGGAAATAGATTAATTAATTGATGGTAAATGTCTTGATGTTGCTTAGTTTCTATTTGATTTTCATGATGGCATTGGTGGTTAGGGGATATTGTTCATAGTGTATTTTATTGTTACATATATTTTGCATAGTGTTACATGATGCACAGATTAATTGCATCATGTACACACTCAATGCAATTGTGTGACATTTCATATACATTTGTGTAGCTGCTGGTTTGTTGGTTTATATTTACAATCGATGCTGGATTTATTGTAACATGCAATGTGGTGATTTTAAGATTAAAAATTCATGTTTTGATTTATGCATGTTTTATATGTTTCATAATGGGCAAATAATATATTATCCATATCTGGATAATAGTTATTTTGCACATTATTGTACTGTATGTGTTGGGGGGGGGGGAATGTATGTATTTAATGTATAGGCCCAGTTTATTTTTTTTACATACAGGGTTGGTTCCTTTCGGTTTGCGAGAGACCTCAGGAGACCACCTGAGGTCTCCTCGGGCTTCTCACGGGTAACAGGCTGGCGGGTCCACGGGGGACACCTGCGGAGAAGAACTGGTGGCCCCGTAGGGACCACCCGTGGTTCCCCAGACCCCCGTGGGAACCACCCGAGGCCCCTCAGACACCTGTGGGTCTGACCCGGGCCCCCCCAGACATCCGCGGGCCTAACGTGGGGACCCCATTGTGGCCCACAGTGACCCGCGGAGACCACCTGGTGGGCCATGGCGCCTGGCGGGACCCACCAACAGGCCTCCAGACCCTGTGTGAAACATGATGCTGGTAACCTGTAGGTCTGTGAGGTGACCCGTCAGGCCCACTGGGGACTCACGTGGGCCTGGGGTATGAACCCTGTATGTAAAAGAATAAATCATGTATTTATGGGAGGGGCACAGGGGGTGGGTTATGTATTTAATAAATAGAATGATGTTTATTGTGGGGCCGTGTATTGTTTTTATTGTGGGTACTGGGGGAGGGGGTATTGGCCGCAAGGGTATGTGGGTAGGCCTCCCGGCTGGGTAGTGTGTGAGGGTGGTTAGGCCTCACGGGATGGGTAGTGGGGGAGGGTATTTAGGCCTCCCGAGTGGTGGGTGAGGGTTGGTTAACCCCTTAATGACCTTAGCGGTTAATAACCGCTATGGTGATTAAGGAGTTAGGGGACATTACATTGGATGTTTTTATTCTTGTGTATGTTTTGCAGCATCGGAGGGGCATGGGCAGGATGAAGATGAGGATGAAGACGGCCTTCATCGTAGGTGCCTGTAAAAGGTAAGTGTAATATGTTTTTACTGTATTTATTGAATGTTATATGTATTTAAAATGGGCAAATGCATTATTATCCATATGTGGATAATAGTTTTTTTGCCCATTACTGTATAGTATGTGTTAGGGGGGTGTATTAGTTTTAAATATGTATTAGTTATAAATATTGTTTATTATTTTTGGAGGCGCAACATTGGTATCGCAGGCCCTCGGGTACCCCCGCTTCGTGAGCCGGGGACCCCCGGACTCCCGTGGGGTCAGCCGGGGACACCCGGGCGACCCCCGGGCTCCCTCGAGGACCCCCGCGGGGTCAGCCGGGGACACCCGCCGGCCTGTTGTATTGGTTTTGCGCATGCAAAAATGAAAAGCAATAATTTTTTCTAAGTCCAACTTTTTTTGCGTCTACCTTGAGCTGACGTGTTCTGATCAACGCAACTTTTGCGCACGCTAAGGTTGTGTTGCTTAGTGCATCCCGCTTAAGGGCATAATTTAACGCAAACAGGGTTACGAACGAGCAAAGTTGGACTTAGATAAAATTCCTGAAAAAAGTCAGTTTTAGAGCGCAAAGTGCCTGTTTGCGTTGCTTAGTGCATCGGGTTCAGCGCAACATCACGTTCTAAGAGCACTTTGCACTCTAAAAGTGACTTAACGGAGCCTAGTGCATGACCCCCTATATCTCTTATTACTGCTACCCAGACCAAGTTACCAGGTATACTATCTCTATATCTCTTGTTACTGCTACCCTGACCAAGTTACCAGGTATACTATCTCTATATCTCTTGTTACTGCTACCCTGACCACATTACCAGGTATACTATCTCTATATCTCTTGTTACTGCTACCCAGACCAAGTTACCAGGTATACTATCTCTATATCTCTTGTTACTGCTAC
>WSYH01007174.1:0-23553 GCA_036426205.1 Ascaphus truei | reverse complement strand
TCTCCCCCCAGGCATTCCCTCTCACACCCATACATCTCTCTCCCCCTGCACTCTCACATCTTTCTCCCCCCCTGCATCTCCAACTCTCCCCATGCACTGCACTCTCTCCCACTCCAGCTCGCATCTCTCAATCTCCCCACTCTCTCCATTCTCTCCCCCTTGATCCCATCCTCGTCTCCCCCAATGTCCCATCTCTCTCCCCCCCCCCTCATCCCCATCTCTCTCTCCCTCCCCTGATCCTATCCCAAGTCTCTCTCACCTCCCCCTACATCTCCCATCTCTCTCCCCCCTGAATCTCAATCTCTCCCCCCTGTCATCTCACATATCTCTTCCTCCCTTCATCTCCTATCTCTCCCCCTGCATCTCCCTCTCCCCCTCTCTTGTTCCCTACCCCCCCCCCCCTGACATCTCACCCTCCCCCTGCATCCTCTCCCTCTCCCCCCTGCATTCCCTCTCCCCCTCTCCTCCTATCCCCCCCTGCATCCCCTCTCCCCCCTGCATCTCCCTCTCCCCCCGCTACCCTCTCCCACCTGCATCTCTCTCATCTCTCTCCCCCCCTGACATCTCCATCTCTCTCTCCTCCCCCGCATCTCCCTCTCTCTCCCCCCCTGCATATCCATCTTATCTCCCCCTGCATCTCCCATCTCTCTCCCCCTGCATCTCCCTCTCTCTCTCCCCCTGCTGAATCTCCCATCTCTCTCTCCCCCCCTGATCTCCATCTCTCTCCCCCCTCATTATCTCCCATCTCTCTTCCCCCCTGATCTCCCATCTCTCTCTGCCAAACCTATGCATCTGCCGCCCCCCCCACGCATTCTCCCATCTCCCCCACTGCATCTCCCATCTCACCTTCTGCTGCTCCCATATCCACCTCATCTCACATCTCTCTCTACCCCCCGCACTCACCCCCCTCATCTCCCATCTCCCCCTCTGCATCTCCCATCTCCCCCCTCTGCATCTCCCCCTCTGCATCTCCCATCTCCCCCCTCTGCATCTCCATCTCCCCCCTCTGCATCTCCCATATCCCCTCTCTGCATCTCCCCTCTCTGCATCTCCCATCTCCGCATCTCCCATCTCCCCCCATATCCTACCTCAGGCAGCTGCGGGTTCGGTGGTGGCTGATTCGGCGGAGGCGGCACACGCTCATTAACAGCAGGCACTGGTGGTGCTGCACTGCTAGCCAGCGGCTTTGAGCGGGCTCTGGGGGGGAGAGAGTGCCGGGAACCGGACGGAGAGCAGGGGAGCCGGAAGGAGGGCAGAGGAGCTGGAGGGAGGGAGAACTGGGGTGCCGAGGGAGGGAGAGCCAGGGAGCCGGAGGGAGGGCCGAGGAGCTGGAGGGAGGGCAAAGGAGCCGGAGGGATGACCGAGGAGCCGGAGGGAGGGTGGGAGAACCGAGTTGCCGAGAGAGCCGGGGAGCCAGAGGGAGGGCCGAGGAGCAGGAGGGAGGAAGAGCCGGGAGAACCTGGGTGCCGAGGGAGGGAGAGCCGGAGGGAGAGAGGGAGAACCGGGGTGCCGAGTGAGAGCCGGAGGGAGGGCCGAGGAGCCGGAAGGAGGGAGAGCCGGGAGAACCTGGGTGCCAGGGGAGGAAGAGCCGGGGGAGGTAAGGCAGGGGAGAGCGGGAGGCCACGTGGCCGCTCCTGCGACTGCTTTTTTGTTAAAGCCCCGCCCCAGCATCCCATCCAATCCCCTGCGGCCCGGAACTCTGAAAATACTTACCTGCCGCCGCCGCCGCCACAAAAAAACGGGATCCGGGACATTACCGGGACGGGCCGGCAACCGGGACAGGAGAGAAAAAAACGGGACTGTCCTGGCAAAACCGGGACATCTGGTCACCCTATCTATGCGGGACACGATACTATTTTCATCACAGTATTACTACTTGTTTGCAAGTGCTTCCAATTTTTCTGTTATACACCCCAGCAGTTGGGTTACCATACCGATTTGCAGGTTTCAGCACTAATAGTCAATTTGTCTGTGTGTACTATGTGCGTGGAGCTGTAGGAGCTCACTATAACTTTACACAGTCCATCTTGCATTTAACATAATTTGTGGACCCATGCTTACAAGCATGGTTAACCTTCCCTTCTATGCATAGCACACTGGGATATGTTTTGTTATTGCACTAACCCTATCATTGTCTCTTTTCTTTACACTGGAATAGGGCAATGGGTTTTTCTGGCTAACAATTACCAATACTTTGGTGCCAGAGTATTTGCTTATGGGCTTTTATGTATTGACGTCGTGACCACAACAGAAGCACTTGTCAGCTAATGACTGACTGGGCATAAAAGGAAAAACCAGGGGAGCGAAATTACCTAGAAAAAAAAATATAAAACTACCATAGTGCAGTTATGTTAAAACAAAACACAGTAGTATCAACGCTCTTAAATTAGCAAAAGAGACACACTAGACAATGTCAGTAAATGTCCAACAGAAAATATCCAGATAAAAAAATTGCAAAAATAGGAGCAAAAATAGGTAGTGTGAATATCAAAAGAGAAACACAGAGCCCAGATAAAAATACCAAAGCGATTTATCCATTACTGGTAAAAAATGAAGGCTTACGGGATTCCAAATTGGTCACAGCATGGGTATATGGGTACAGATGGTAGCCGAGTCGCGTTCTCGGGATCCCGTCAAACCGCCGCTGCGTCCACTGGTCTCCATCCTGCACCTCTGCTTGGGAGCCGCTATGTCACTTCCGGTTCCTCTGCCGATCGAAGTGGATGTCCAGGCAGACTTTCTCCCTCCAGATAGCACACTGAGGGTCACGCTCTACGCGTTTCGCCGTTCTTAGTGACGGCTTCGTCAGGAGTAGCATTAACCCTTACAAGGATAGTATATATACCCTCTAAATTACCAATGACCTTTCCTCCTATTGGTCAAAGGATAATGACATCTATACTAATGGGGAGACGGCTAAATAACCCCTCCCTATCATAGGATTAACCTAATACAGATTTTATACATTTCATTTAAAAAAATTAAACTTTATACATTTTATTTAAAATAAAAATAAAATTAGAATATCTCGCTTGATCCTCCTTTACAACATTAGGAAAAGATCATTACTAAAACGTATTGAAATTATAGAAGTATTAAATAAATTAGATAATACAAATCTATATTCAACATAAAACACATAAATCGCTAGATATAACCCTGATCTTATGGGTAGAGAACCAGGAAAAAGACGATTGATGAATCTCAAAAAATGCAAGAGAAAACACAGAATTAGTACATGACTTAATCATAATAAACAATATATATAAACCATCTGTATACTGTATCTTATCTGTATTTTTATTCAAACTTTCATACCAACTATTTGTGCAATATATACGGTTACATGTCCCATCTAATCAAAGACTCAATAATATAGTTATGAAAGTTTAAAGAAAAGCACTTAGTTCAAAGTCTACATTTAACCCCAAAGGTGCAAGAGATTTAAGCGTGAAAGTCCAAAAACTTTCTCTCTTTTTCAGGGCAATACTTCTGTCGCCACCTCTCCAGTGTGGTAACACCTGTTCTATTACTGTAAACTTAAGACCTGATGTATCCCCCTGATGTTTTTGAATAAAGTGGTTAGACAGAAAATGAGTGGTAATATCTCTTCTCACATTTCCAATATGCTTGAGGTTACGAGTTTTAACAGGTCTAGTTGTCTGACCTACATATTGTAGCCACATGGGCAATGTATAAGATATACGACATGATCTGACTTACAAGTTAGAAGTTGTTTAATTTGAAATCTTTGTCCAGAGATGTTTGAGACGAACCCAAATTTATCTTCAGACCTATGCTTACATGCCGTACAAGTGGTACAACCAAAAAATCCTTTGGTTTGAGTTAACCATCTATTTCCTTCCTTTATAATCTTGGGTAGTGCACTAGGTGCTAGTTTGTTCTTAAGTACCTTAGCTTTCTTAAAGATTACAGTAGGTTTTTCGGGGACTATCTCTCCTAATATAGGATCGCTTTTGACAATGTGCCAATGCTTACGTATAATTTTGATTATCTTTTCAGACTGTCTATTGTAATTTGTCAAAAAAGAAAATTCAAAATTTTTATTTGATCCAGTTTTCTTTTTATCACTAAGAAGATCTTTTCTATCCAGACCCCCTGCTTTTTTTATAGCATCTTTGATAATCTCATCATTATACTTTTTTTCTTTGAATCGATCCTGTAAGAAGGCAGATTGTTTATGAAAATTGTCAATATCTGAACAATTTCTCCTAATCCTCCTTATTTGTCCATAAGAAACATTCTGTAACCATTTAGGGTGATGACAACTGGCAGGAGATATATAATTATTGATATCAACATCTTTAAAGAACGTCTGTGTATTTATTGACCCATTCTCAATAAAAATCGTCAGGTCTAAAAAATTGACCCTTTCTTGACTATACTCACAAGTGAATTTTAAATTGAGTGGATTATCATTAAGATAATGGGTAAATCTCAACAGACTTTCTTCATCACCTTTCCAGATGAAGAATATGTCATCTATGAATCTTCGCCATAGGTACAAATTCGCACCCAGCTCTGCAATCGACCATATATAGTCTTCCTCCCATGCTCCCATGAGAAGATTTGCATAGCTGGGTGTGAATTTTGTGCCCATGGCGGTGCCATATTTCTGCAGATAATACATCCCTTCGAATATGAAATAGTTATGCTCTAAAATGAACTTGATCCCATCCAGGATGAAATTGGCCTGTTCGGGGGGCATCTCAAGATCTTTTGCTAATGCTCTATCCACTGCCTCGTGTCCGTCTCTATGGCTAATACATGTATATAGTGTGGTGATGTCACAAGTTACCAGGAACCACCCTTCTTCCCACACTTGACCATCCAAGACACGCAAAATGTCAGTCGTATCTTTAAGATAGGAGGGAAGTTTTGTTACATATCTCTGCAAATAGGTATCTATATACGCAGTTAAATGAGATGTCAGGGAGTCGATGCCTGCTATTATGGGCCTCCCCGGGGGGTTAGTGAGATTATTGTGGAGTTTTGGAAGATAATAAAATATAGGTCTAACGGGGTTCTCTCGATATAGAAAATTATATTCATTAATATCTATTACCTCTTCCATTTTACCCCTATCTAACAGGACTTTCAACTCTTTCAAAAAATCTGATGTGGGATCTTTCTTAAGAGACATATACGTTTGTGTGTCCCCCAAAATCCTATTTGACTCAGCAATATAATCGCTCCTATTAATAATAGCAACTCCGCCCCCTTTGTCGGCCTGTTTGATGACCACACTAGTGTCTTCTTGTAGTGTTTTTAGTGCCTCTCTCTCTTTTTTGTTCAAATTATTATCAAACTTACTCTCCATCTCAACTAATTTCTCAAAATCTTTTTGTACTAGTTGTGAAAATACATCCAGATTTTTTCCTTTAACATGTTTGGGATAAAAATTGGATGGTAATTTAAGGCCAGAGTGAACCAACACTGGTCTCTCTTGTACAGGTTGGTTAGTGCTATTTTCTGCTGAATTTCTTTCTAGGTTTGCAGTGGTCCTTAGTTCTACTTCCTTTTGTCTGAAAAATATCTCAATAGTCAATTTTCTCAAAAATCTCTGTGCATCTAAAAAAAAGGCCAAAGTAGCTGGGACCCATAGTTGAGCAAACTTCAGCCCCTTTGAAATGAGAGATTTTTCAGACTCAGTATTTTAGAGCTGAGATTAATGATATTCTTCCCTATCACTTGCTTTTTTTTTTTTTTTTCAATTTTTTAATTAGGCAGTTATAACAGTCAACATATTTTCTATGACAGTCCATTTGTGGCCTAACACAATTTTTTACATATGAAAGAAAAGTCTCGACATCCCCCTGTTCCTCCAGGGTCTGTCGGGGTGACGCGAGAATTGAAGTAGAAAAGGGAAGAGAAGGAGGGGAAAAGAGAGAGGGGAGGGGGGGGAGAGGGGAGTAGTTGTACCCCTCCCTCGCCTTGGCATGCGCCTTTAGTTTCCGTTACCCATTGTGGCTCCTACCTCTATCCTTATATGGCGTTTCTGTGTGTGTCAGGGCCATTCTAGTGAACCATGGGTACCAAATATTGTAGAAGGCAGTGGTGGACCGTTTCAGAAATGCTGACAGTCTCTCCATTTCCTTTACTTCGTTGATTCTATTTATTACTGTCTGTTTGGAGGGGGGACACACTTTCTTCCAGGCGGCTGCCACCGCACATCTAGCCGCAGTGAGAATAAAGGAGATCAATTTGCCTGTTGGTCGGTCCAGTGTTTCTAGGGGCCTGGCCAATAGGTAGGTCAGCGGTTCAACCGGGATTGTGAGGTCTGTGACCTCTTTTATAAGATTGTGTATGGTTTCCCAGTATTTCTGAATTTCTGGACATGACCACCAGATGTGGGCCATGTCCCCCTTTTGACCGCAGCCTCTCCAGCACAGATCAGAGGCCAGGGGGTAGATTTGGTTAATTTTGGCTGGGGTGAGATACCAGCGAAACAGTATTTTATATAGATTCTCTTTTATTGTGATACATATGGAAGTTCCTGAAGCTGTTTCCCAAATACTTTCCCAATCCTCTCGGTCTATAACGATGTCCAATTCTGCTGCCCAATGCAGCACATAGTCATGCGTGGGGGCTTCTGAGGCTCTCTCCAGTTCTGCACAGATTTGTGTTATGAGACCTTTCTGATGGCCGGACTCCCTGCATAGCCTTTCAAAGCCAGTGAGAGGGGGAAATTCCAACGTTGGGGATAATGTTTGGGTAAAGTGTCGAATTTGTAGGTATTTGAAGACATTCAGCCCTACTATCTCATATTTGGATTTTAAGTTTTGGTAACTCAGGAACTCCCCGAAGCTCAGGAGGTCGACAATTGCTCTAATATTTTTGGTTTCAAATTGATCAAATTGTCTGGGCTCACATCCAGGTGGGAATTTTGGATTTTTGTAGATTGGTGTGAGTTGGGAACGAGGTGTCGTGAGCTTAAATTTATATCTGCATTTCGTCCAGGTCTCCCAAGTGTGTCTCATCGGGCCTAGTTTGAATTTGTTGCTTAGCATGTCTTCCCTGCTCATGGACCAAAGGCAAGCTGGTAGTGAAGGCGTCCCGGCATAGTGTGTTTCTATACCTAGCCAACAGTATTGTTTTGGGCTAGCGTTCCATACCACTGCCTGCCGTAGTTGTGCGGCTAGGTAGTATCTTGTTATGTCTGGAACTCCTAGTCCTCCTCTCCCCCTTGAGGCCAAGAGAACCATTTTGGCGACTCTAGGCTTTTTGCCTTGCCAGATAAAGTGGAAGATTAATTTTTGAATATTTTTTAATTCTGAGCCAGGGATGGGAACCGGGAGGGTCTGGAAATAGTATAGTAGCCTAGGGAGTATGTTCATTTTGACCGAGACCATCCTCCCGATCCATGATATCTGGTATCCTCCCCATTTATCTAAGTCTTGCTTAATTTTTTTGAACAGGGCTGGATAGTTATATTGATATAGTGTTTGGTAGGTCCTCGATATCTTAACTCCCAAGTATTTGATACAAGAGGAGCTCCAACGATAGTTAAAATTTAATTTGAGGAGTTCCACCTCTGGCTCCGGCAGGCTGAGGTTCAGGGCCTCCGATTTGTCGTTATTTATTTTATATCCCGAGATTTGTCCAAAGTCTCGGAGCTCTTTTTGTAGGTTGGGCAGGGAGATTTGGGGTTTGGAAAGGGTTAGGATGACATCATCAGCGAATAGGGATATTTTGTGCTGCCTGTGTCCAATTTCTATTCCTTGGATGTCTCTATTGAGTCGTATTGCTGATGCCAGCGGTTCTATGGTTAGTGCAAAGAGGAGAGGAGATAAGGGGCATCCCTGTCGAGTACCATTGGTGATCTCAAACCTCTGGTTATTGCCCCCTGGTAGTTTTACCGTTGCTGATGGGTTTTGGTATAATCTACGGACCCCCTCTAGATATGCGTCTTTGAAGCCAAATTTGCGCATAGTTTGGTCCAGGAATTGCCAGTTTATTCTATCGAACGCCTTCTCTGCATCTAGGCTTAACAAAAGTGCTTTGGTCCCTGTGAGGTGTACATGTTCGATGATGTTGATTATCTACCGAGTGTTATCCGAGGCTTGTCTGCCCTTGACAAATCCGACTTGGTCAATATTAATTAATATCGGCAAGATGGGGTTTAATCTGTTTGCTAAAATTTTACTATATAATTTGAGATCACTGTTGAGGAGGGAGATTGGACGATAGCTTCCACACTGCATCGGGTCTCTGCCTTCCTTATGTATAATGGCCAGGTTGGCTAAAGACATTGATGTGGGAATATGATTCCCTTCCATGAAATAGTTTAATGTTTTTAGAAGATGCTTAGATAGTGTGGGCAAGAATCTTTTATAGTAGACGTTGGTGAAACCGTCAGGGCCAGGAGACTTAGTGATCTTTAATGATTTGACCACCTCCTCCAGTTCCTCTTTTGTAATCTCAGCATTGAGGACTGTGTTTTCCTCCTCCGTTAAAGTGGGGAGCTGACATTTGTTCAAATATTGTGTTATGGCCTCTATGGCTATTGGTGCGGGCGGTCAATTTTAGATCTTAAATTATATAACTCAGTATAGTATTTTGTAAATTCCTCTGCAATTTTCTTGTCTCTATATTGTATCTCACCAGATTTACTTTTGATAGCTGTTATTTGAGATCTCTTTTGCACCCCTTTTAGTTTACTTGCTAAGAGTCTATCAGCCTTGTTTCCCTTGTCGTAATAGAGTTGGTTTGTCCATTTGAGGGCCTTTTCTACATCCTCCAGCTGAATCTGCCTAAGTTTTGTTCTAGCTGTAACCAGCGTTTTATATAATTTCTTTGTAGGGTTGGCCTTATGGGCTTGTTCTATGGTTTTAATGCTATCTGTAAGTTCTTTGATTTGTGTTAGGCGGGCTTTTTTCCTATGGGATGCGATGGAAATAAATTTCCCTCTGATGTTTGCCTTATGGGCTTCCCATAGGATTGCTGGAGAGGAGACTGTTCCTGCGTTGAAGAAGAAATAGTCCTTAAGTGAGGCTCTAATTTCTCTTTCTATCTCTGGGTGGTTTAATAACGAATCATTAAGTCTCCAGGAATAGCTTGTTGTTTTTTCAAAGGGGAGTGATAGTGTTAAGGTGATTGGGGCATGATCCGACCAGGTGATTGAGCCAATGTCTGATTCAATGGCTGCCGCCATCACGTTTTTTGTGGTCAAGAAATAGTCTATTCGAGAGTAAGTCTGGTGAGGCGCTGAGAAAAAGGTATAGTCTCTCTGGCCTTGATGTTGGGATCGCCACACGTCCACTAGTGAAAATTCGTTTAGAATTCCCCTGAACCTTTTCCCCTTGATCTGGGAGTAGGTTGTACGGGGGGGACCCATCGTGGTTGATCTATCCTCGGTAGGGTTTAAGACCATGCTTGGTCCACACAGCGCTTGCCTCCCGGTCTGGATTCCTCCCTGCTGGCTCCTTCCGGCGTGGCTGACTGCATGCTGTGACGCTCAGCCAGCCGGAGCTACAAGGAGCTTGTGGTTTCGGCGAGTGCCGCGTCACCTGACACGCAAGGCAGCCAATCCGATTCCCCCCTGCTCCGATCCCCTCCCTTCCGATCCCCCCCTCTGCTCCGATCCCCCCCCTGCTCTAATTCCCCCCCTCTGCTCCGATTCCCCCCTGCTCGATTCACCCCTCCCCGTGTGTATTTGTGTCTATGTGAGGGCTGATTGAGGGGCTGCAGTGCTGCGCTGTGCTGTGGGGGCTGTGTGATGGTCCCGACCTCACTTCATGGGCCCGCCCCCCCACCATTTTGGCCACGCCCCCCCCCCCCGCTCTAGCTCCCTACAGACCGCAGATAACGGTCAAGTGCCTTTGCACACGCCGCCTGTCTGCAGTGCACGCGCGTGGTCTGAGGCAGCGGGTCATTAGCCTAATCGTCAATTTGTATGTGTGTACTATGTGCGTGGAGCTCTAGGAGCTCACTATACTTTACACAGTCCATCTTGCATTTAACATAATTTGTGGACCCTGGTTACAAGCGTGGTTAACCTTCCTTCTATGCATAGCACACTGGGATATGTTTTGTATTGCACTAACTCAATCATTGTCTCTGTTCTTTACTACACTGGAATAGGGCAATGGGTTTTTCTGGCTAACAATTACCAATACTTTGGTGCCATAGTGTATGCTTATGGGCTTTATGTATTGACGTCGTCGACCACAACAGAAGCACTTGTCAGCTAATGACTGATTGGGCATGTCTGACTTGTGTTTCCGTTTCATCCCAGTTTGTCGTGTTGTACGATTAGTTACCTACCTGTAATTGTTGATTTTCTGTCCATACCAGGACAGGTGAATATGCACAACTATGGTTGTGCTGCTTATCACACCTGTATACCCTAGCCACTAAGTGGACTAAGACCATATTAGGTCACACCATCTCTCATCGATGATGAGATCCGCGTGTCTACGCCCTCGAAGAACCCCGTTGGAAATCTGTTTGGTTCTGTTTGGGGCGTATACATATGATCGGGCAATTGTCGCAGACCCGTTAAGGAGCCATATACCACAAGGATCTACCTCTGGGTCCCACTGTCGTTTGATAGGATTGAATGGGGTTGTCTGTCTGATTAGGATAGCCACAACCCCTTTCTACTACAATGAAGCCAAAAAGCTTGTTGGGAACATTTTTTGAACAATTGAGAGAGGCGTCTTGGATTGTGAAGTGTAGACTCCCTGCCTAATGGAAATATGCGCACAGCGTACTACAATTTCTTAACTAACTTCTACTGTAATTTACTATCTGGTTCCAAGTTTATTTTAATGTATACCATTAAAGGGATTTTAAGTTAATAATTTTCCATTACACATTGGACCAGTACTTTGCTTCCTACTGCACATTGGCTACTTAGTTAGGTACCACCTCCCCACAGACACAGAGTGCATTTCTTAGGGACTTATCCAGATGGTAGCGCCTTTGCTCCATCTGGTGTTTCTCTTTCTATTGTCCAGATTTATCAAACCACAACATTCAATTGCAATCAGAATTTGTTTCCTTTGATTAATCTAGTGTCTCTTGCCCCGTTTTTTTAGTTGACAAGCCGTGTAACTTTTATAATTGCTTTGTTAATGTGTGTATTGCAGATGTTTAAAAACAATGCAGATGTTCAGCAGTTGGAATTTAAAAGGATGATTCAGAGCATGCACAACATGTCAGCTGATCTGAAAAAGATAGCAGGTAAATGAAAAACAGGAACAGAATCTAAGTGTTGGAAGGGCTGAAAACTGAGTTTTCTGTAGGAAAACGAACAGATATAATTGCGATACATAATTACTTTTGTTTTATAACAGACATCCCATGTACATTTTTCGTACTCATAATTCATCAACTGCTTCCCTGTCTCATCTGTTCCTGAGCTGTGTCTAAATTACTGGGCAAAAACAAAGATATACTATATGCATATACTGTGTATATACTTCAGCGAGAACTATACTAAACGTTTTCCTAGTATGAAAAGCATTTGAAATGAGTATTTTATGCTGAAAGCCTAAAGCTGCTCAAACTTTCTTGTTATAAGTAAATCTATCAATTTTCGTGTTTCATTCTGGGCATTATATCAGAACTAAAGTCTCATTTACAGAATTGATGACAAATGCCATTGAGCATACGCTTAAAAAAAAATTCAGGCTAAACCACAAAATAACAATCTGGCAAAATGCTTTGCAAGGCAAAACTACAAATAAACTATACCATCTGGCATTTGTCATGTTTTATGTTCTAAAATGTATAGATGTGTAATGGTGGGAGGAGATTTTAAACTAGGATGGAGGGGAGACGGACAAGAAACAGGTAAAGAACTGAATAGAATAGATGGGGATGGGGAAATAGCAAGGGGTCATGGAGGTAGAATGGGGGCATGTGGGAGTTTGGCAAGCAGGGAGACACCCATAGTAAATACAAATAATACTGGAAAACTTCTAAAGACTAAATCCAATTACAGTAGAAAGGCAGGAGCAGATAAGATAATAATACAGACTGGAAAAAAACTTCAATAAATGCTTGCTAATGCAAGAAGTCTGACAGGTAAAACGGGGGAGCTTGAATTAATAGCTACGAGGGAGCAGTATGATATCATAGGCATTACTGAAATATGGTGAGATTAAACTCCTGACTGGGCAGTTAATTTAGAGTGTTATTGCTTTTTTCGGAACGATCAAGCAAATACTGTAGAAGATGATGTGGAGTATGTTTATACAGTATGTTAAACCAGATCTAAAACCTATTCTAAGGAAAGATGTTTATGAAGGGGATGATGAAAATGTAGGACCTTGTGGATAGAAATTTGCAGTGGAGGTAAAAGTACAAAGAACATGTTTGTAAGGATATTCTGTAAACCAGGGGTGTGCAAACTTCCTGCGCTGCGCCCCCCTGTGTTGCACCCCCCCCCCCATTACCTTTAATGCAGAATTTTTATGTGGTCTGTAACTGTTATATATGTCTATAATATATATTATCTTTAACTGTGCATGCAATGTCTTGTATATAATATACTGTATAACCCTTTTCACTCCTTGTAACCATGTATTTGTCATTATAACTCTATGCCCAGGACATACTTGAAAATGAGAGGTAACTCTCAATGTATTACTTCCTGGTAAAACTTTTTATAAATAAATGTGACATCACATCACATGACCCCGCAGCATCATTTGACACCGCGTTGCCATGTCGACACGTGGCTCGAAGCCGACTCAATTCAGGTAAGTGAGTTACAGAGGCCTCGCGCTGAAGAGTGCAAGGCCGCTGTAACCGCCATGTCCCCCCCCCCCCAAAAAAAAATTGCGCGCCCCAATTTGTGCACCCCTGCTGTAAACCACAAAATATCTGTGAGATTGAGGAAGCCAAAATACTTTTGCAAATGGAGAAGGCATCAAAACTAGGTCACGTTTGCATAATGGGTGATTTTAATTATCCAGGCATAGACTGGGGAAATGAGATTAGAATTACAACAAAAGGAAACTGTTTTTGGGGGTGCATAAAGACAATTATATGACCCAAATTATTGAGGAATAAACCAGGAGAGGGGCAATACTGGGTTTGGTAATGTCAAACAATGTAGATGAAATACCAAATATTCAAGTCAGGGGACATTTGGGTAACATGGTCTCATTTGAAATAAATTATCACTTGGGTTCAACAAAGACCTTACATTTTAGAAAAGGAGATTTTAAAAATCTGAGGACTAATCTACAAAGTATAAATTGGAATGATGTTTTTGCAGGGAAAAATGTGGAAGATAAATTTGCAGTCTTTGAAACATTGTTATAAAAGCACACTTATCAGTCTACTGTATAACCTTTAAGTAATAAATATAAAAGAAATAAGTCTAAAGCAATGTGGCTAAATAACCAGGGCGTATGTCTTTTTTTTCAACCTCATCTACTATGTAACTATGTGTACTGTACTTCCTTCCTTGCAAAAAAAAAAAAAAAAAGACTTGACCTATTGCTGAAACCGCCAGCAAGAGGAAGGTTTCAGCTGTATTCTATTTCTGTGTCAAAACTTTGAAAATGGGTGCCGTCAATCACGCTAAAAAAATATGTAAAAAAAAAAAATAGATGAGCAATTAATTAAGCATTTCAAATATTTTCATAATCTTTGTTTCAGGAGAAGGGCAAGCTGTCAATCCCTTTTTAGCTTTGTATTTTGTGGGTTGATGTATGTCAAAAATATTCTGAAAAGTATTGAGTTTTTATAAGCTATAATATGCTGCACAGCATATACCCTATACTGTATATACTGTATTTATTGATGGACGTGCCCCACTGTTTTCAGTAAGAACAGAAATGTGAAAACGCCTTGATATTAACTAGTCCAGTGGAAGGTTTTTGTCACTTTTTTACTCACTTGTTTTGTGCCTGGTTAACTTTGTTATTGTATTTATTTTTGTTTTGCACAGAGAAATCGCACCTATTGCTCTGCGACCTTAATTTAACATGCAACTGTCCTGAGAGAGTCAACTCTTTAATGAAGGTTGAAGTTAGAAATATTTTCAAGAATGATGCAGATCTGATTACCAGTTGAAGGAGATGATGCACCTTTCTGTTTTGACCCACGTTTTGAATACTCCATGTTTTATTTTTCTTCCACTGAGAAAAAATTGTTTTAATAAATTCATTGTAAATTAAAGTAGAGTCAAAGTTTAGTACCACCTTTTGTTATTACCCTAGTGATAGGGGTGACCCAAACATCTTTAACAGGGATATGTGCCGTATCAAAATGGTGCAAATTTCCCCAAAACAGCAGAAATAAATACTGGCGTCAATTTACACCGTGATATATGTTATTAATCTTGCGTCTTACATTTTGCTCAGATCACATTGTGGTACGTAGAATTTGCCTTACCTAAAATGCATGACGAATTGCACGTTGGTCTGGCATGTAGAGAGTTAAATTATTCTATTAGCACACAGCTATTTTTTTATTCTGTTCGGCACATTTCCTTATACAGGACTGAGGAGGAGGAGGAGGGGGGGAGTGACCTCCTAGGGAGCTGACCTGTCCCACATATAGGAATTCTATATCCTTATATGCTAGCAGTATGTGTAAAATGCTGACTTGTATGTAATGGCCTGTATCCATGTAGCTCTCAAAAAAAATGTATATACACACACCAATATATGGGAATGAAAGAGCAGATTTGTAACCAACAGCTTGTCTGGTTAACATCTCTCCATGCAGCTGCATGAATAAACTTCAATATCATTACTTTCCTAGTAAAATACCTCAGGTATTCTTTATGTAGCCATGGCTGGTCCAGACTGCCTTTCTGCCTCCTGTCACGTAAGTCCTTAGTAGCTATAGGCTGTGGCAGGCTATCCTAGGGGCATTGACCCCCCCCCCCCTCATGCTGACTCTCTGAGGGGCTGGAGTGGTGGTGACACAGTGTCTGTGTATACCCAATAATGGTGCAGACCTTGTGCCCTCCCCTTCTGGTGTCTCAGAGAGGAAATGCTAAATTATAGAGTGCTCTTCCACCCTTCCTTGGGAGAGGAGGTGAGTGCTGTTTCCTCCCGACTGGGGGTGAGACATGCCAGTCAGTCCCTCCTTGGGCTGACAGAGAGAGATCAAAACTGAGAGTATGGCCTCAATATTATCAGAGGGACAAGTATCATCCAGAGGCCTGGGACCCATTTCAATCTATCCTGCATCCGCTGTATAGAAATCACAGTGGATGCCCAAATAAAGCATCCCTTTTATATACACCTATCTGAGTCTACAGTCTATTGGGTAGGAGTATACCCTGAAGTCTGCCATGGTGGGGACTGTCTCTGGGAACCCTGGAGCCCGCTATGGCTGGAGGTGCTGACACCCTGAGTGAGCTCTAAAGATCGCAGAAAGCCTGTCCTATTATCCCGCAACACAGCGGACACTCAGCTCTCCTGGACCCTCACAGGTATGACCGCACCACAGACATCAGTAACCAGCAGTACATCTTCCAGGGAGGGTGGGAAACAGGGCTACAATTAGAGGCGCTGCTGAGATGCAGCAACAGGGCAGGCTTTTGGGACATTGCAGCAGGGCAGCACAGAAGAGGCCGGGCTCCTGATGCTACCCCAGGGACCCTGGGCACCGATCCGTGTTATGGAAGGGGGGACCACTCTCTGACGGGAAATCCAGGGAGGGGGTTACCTAGACCTTTACCGAGGAAAGCACTTTGTTGGGGCGCACCTCGAGGGCATGTTACAGGGGAGCGTGTACACTTCATCGTATTCAAGACAGAGACAGACAACCTCAAGTATATCTTGTATAGGTAACTACTACTACAACCTCAAGTATAGCTGGGGAACCTGTGTACCTGTGCACGACGCACTGTGCCAGTTTCCAGGGAGCATGTACCCTTCATTCATATACCGACCAGATGTTGGGGCGTTCCCCGATAGGAAATCCGGTGAGTTTGTACCCTTCAAGCTGCTAATCCAAAAAAGGAAAATCTGGGGCCAGAACTCTTTCAGTGTAACGAAGGATTCTAGGTACCTGGACTGTGCTAATGGGGACGCACCCTGTGGGAAATTTATCCAGGGAGCGTGAACCCCGCATTTCTCTCTATCAAGGGATGGGCCATTTTCAGTTGTTGGCTGGGGGACCCTGTGCACCTTTTATTGTTCTGGACTTTTCTACCAGTCAAATGTGAGGAACGGGCCCCTTAGGCGTTACCAGGGACCCTGTGTACCTAATTTCTCAATGGACTGTGCTGTGGTCTAAAATGGAGTCTATGGCATGGACTGTACTTCCAAAATGGCGCTCCCGCCAAAAACTTGGGACCGCATGGGCTTGTTGTAAAATTGCAAGCTCTCTGCAAACACCAGTTGCAAGCTTTTCGGCGCCAAGTCCTGGCTCAGCTGGAGCCATGTCACACTCTACTCTGCCCTGCCCTGCCCTAAATTCCACCTAGGGGAGGAGGCAAACCTAACCAGCCAATCGGAGCCTGCCCTTGATCTGGGAGGAGCCAACAAACTGCTGCACCTACCTTATTTCCACGGAATCAGAAAGTGAGAGAAGAGCTACAAAACCTTGCTGCTTACACTCACTATCTATCCTATGGCTACCAGCTCAAATATGGATGACCTGGAAATTGCCAAATACCATCTCCCGGGCGGTTATCTAGTTGTCCGAGTGAATGGCCAGACACATCTGCGATGCATCTGCTCCCACTGTCGGCTCCCTGGAGGCAATGCCAGCTTCAATGTGCGGTGTCAGCACTGTGGGACCTTCTACCTGTGGCCTGCCAGCCCTGTGCTTTTCATACCTATCAACCGGGCATCCACACCAACAGGTGCGGCCCCTACCAGCTTCCCTGTCGCAAACAATATCGTGGGCCTGAGTGCCCTAAACAACGCACCCGCGATGCCTGATAGTACCGGAACCTGTGTCTGATGACTGGGAGGGAGTGTCGACTATGCCAGGGGTGTTGGGTGCACCTCCCCTGGCGGTGTGGGTAAGCCCTGTGCCGATAGCTACCAGGGAAGGTGAGGTGCCCCGACATCCCGGCCCGGTTGATTTGTCCTCCCTATCTCCAGAAGAAGATGTGCCCAGCTGTGCGAGACCTGCGGAGAAAAAAACCTACCTGTGTCCTGCGGCAACGTTCCAGCTCCGAGTCGTCCGTCCAGAGGGGCGTGGTGCTGCCAGAGCCCCAGAGAAGCCATGCGTCTGTGGAAGATGACGGCGCTGTGAAAGATCTGCCCATAGAAGAACCTGTGGAGCCGGATGACGTCCCCTACCTTTGAACGGGTGAGGCTTCTACCAGGATCCAGTGGTGGCATATCCGGACATGGAGGCAGGTGGGGCCTTGTTTGGTGTGCCGCGGGGTGATGCACTTCCAGCGCTGCCGGATGTGATGTCATTGCCGCCGCAGAACTTGCACCTGCTGGGCACTCTCGCAAGACTGTCTTTAGAGAATGACGTTGGCAAGATGGCATAGCCGGCACCAGCGGATCCACCGCTGGCTCCATCAGCGGTGAGTGCTGGACTGATCCCAGATGATGCTCCCTGCTGTGTACCCCAATGTAAGGGAAGGGGTCACTGGACCCCTGAGGTCACTCCACTACCATCCCCACGGGGCTGTGGTAAGCCCGCACCCTATGGACTGGCCAGGGACACAGTTAAGCCCCAATCACCGGACGTAACTACCCATGTCCCTTACCATCCTAACCCTGTGCAGGACTGTGCCTCAATCCCTTACATTCCATCAGGCCCCAGAGGGAATAATTAAATTGATCCAGCCACCTCCACATTTGTTCTAGTCCGGTTTCCATGTGATGTGTCCCCTGGGTTATCCCCTGACTTGGGGGATTGGTATTTTGGGAGGGGGGATAGTAGCTCAGATGATTCGGAAGGAGAACCACCAGCACCCATTTGTAATTCAGTGTCTAAGTCACCAGAGTCTTTCAGATCTTTCAGGGAGTCCTCACAATCTCAGCAATCTAAGACATCGGGAGTATCCTCCCAGGTATGCACCAGGCCAAGTAGTCCAAGGCCTGAACCTTTTGTCCGAGGAACCCCTTAAGTGGTGTGCCCCTATGTTCCAAGGCTATGTCACCAGCATGGATGACCAGGTTCGTACTAGTTGATGGGCCCATAGTGGATTATTGGTGGGAGGAAGGCTCATTCTCCCCGGAGGACACCGCTGAAGCCATTCGTAAGCGGTTGGGAGAAATAAATGTAGGAGTTAGGACACCCAAGGGCCCCTCCATTGTATACCAGGAGGTGGACCACAATTAGCCTAAGTTTTGGGTCTTACCCGGCCAAGGAGCTGGCCAAAAGATATTAAAGCTTAACCGAGCTGACAGGGCAATAAGAAACTGGTACAGTCAGTCTCATGGGTACGACTTCCCTTACGTACCCAAGCCGATCATGCAAGAAATAGATGACAACCGTCATGATTGGCTCAAATTGGCAATTACAGATTATCTTCATGCCAAGACTAGTGTCAAGGAATTCATTACTGATTCCCGTATATGTTCCCTCATGAGAGAGTGGCTGGTGGGGACTTGTATATTCATGGATAGAGTAGATAGCAGCTACTCCGATAGAAGCCTGGTGCCCCTAAGGTGTATTCTGTGTGGATAAAGGATTTTGAGGGACGGGTAATACAAAAGCCTTATCCTAAGTATTATAAGTAGTGACCCCATACTCTTCATGTTGGAAGAGTTAGATATATCATCGCTGTAACCAGTGGATGACTTGGGTTCTTGTTGTCTGTGTATGTAATTTGTTTAACGATGTAACATCTGTTATGTGTAACCTGTTATTGCATTACAGGCATTTAACAAAATGTGAACAATATTGGGGCCTATGTACTAAAATATTTTTTATAAAAAATGTGTCAATTTTTGTGCTAAAAAGTAATCTAAACCTTCATATGCTTTGAATGCATGAAGGCTTCATACATACAGATGTAGTAAACATCATTGCTTGCGTTGATAACACAGGCTAATCTGTGAAAAATTCCAGGCACTATTGAGGAGGGTAAAATCACCTGTGGGTGGGACGGGGGGGGGGGGGGGGGTAAAATCATCAGGGGTGTGGTTAGGATGGGTGCAGTAAAATCATCTCGGGTGTGGGTGGGAGACGGGGAAAAAATATCTGGAGGGGGGGTAGAAAATCTGGAGCTAAATGAGGAGGGTTGGGCTGGAGGAGCAAGTGGGAAGGAAAAATAAAATGAATATAAAAGACAAAATGTGCTTATAATAGTAATAATTCCCTCAGGACATGGCATTACCTGGCCATGAATGCCCAAGTGGGTTAAAGGCTCTCTTAATGTCCTACGCTTCAGGATTAATTCAGTATCACAGAGTTTCCATATTATTCAATGACAGTGATAATTTAGAACATAACAGAATGCCAGCAAGAGCAACATCTGCATGAAGCATTGCACCATGTTGAATACCTGATTGATTCAATATGACTGAACGAAATTGTGTTTTTTTTTTAAATTTATTTACAACTAGTGTTTATTAAATTAAAAATATTATTTATAATAGCCGTGCTGTGAAAATAATACTTTTTATTAACCTATTTAATGAAACATCTGAGCTGCATCAAATACATTTTGGTTGATACACAGCAGCTTAATTCTTCTCTAACATTATTAACAAACTTTTTCATGTTTACGTCAGGTAAAGAATATCGAATCGTTGGAGTATTTAGCCAAGGTCAGGACTGGAGACAGGAGAATGGTCGTTCGAAGCCGGATCAGGAGAGGAGAGGTGCGGAATCCAAGAGACAAGCAGGGTCAGGCAACAAGAGGTTTATCGGCAAGGCAAGGTCTGGAGCTAGAATGCAGCAAGGCACGGCGTCACACTAGACTATGTTCAGCAAAGAATGAGAGCAGACTGAAGGTATATAAAGGCGGAGCCTCCAATAGCCAGCAAGGGCGGAACCAGGAAATAAGCACCGATAGGCTGCTGGTGCACACAGGTGTTCCCTATGATGCAGACTAACCGGGGATGGGGGCGGAGCTGCTCGCACGCCATCCTGCGCACGTCACGGAGGTCCAGGGGCGGAGCCTGGAGCATGCGTCACTCCCACACCGATTCTGAGTTACCTTAGGGCAAGAGGGGGCGGGATCAATCGACGACCTGCGCGTGTCACGGAGGTCGGGGCGGAGCCGAAAGCGCGCGGCATTCCCCCGCCGGTCCTGTCCATCACCAGAGTGGAGGTGGGGCTTGTACCGCGCGACAGCAGGGAGGCTGGCCGAACATACCCGTCGTGCGTCAGAGCGGGAGGTGGGGTCTGAATTTGCGGATGGGGGATAAGGCCCCACAAGGTCCGCGCGCGCGTACTGGGACCACAAGACTGCGCATCCTGAGTGACCGTCACGGAATGCTTGGTGAGGTGAGGAGACGGTCTGCGACCGCAAGGATGGCGAATCCTCACAGTACCCCCCCCCCTTTAGGAGCGATCTCTGGGTGACTCCACGATAGCTTCTCTGGAAATTTGTCGTGGAACATACGGACCAGTTTGGCTGCGTGAACCCGGTGACTTGGAATCCAGGATCTCTCCTCCGGGCCGAAACCTCTCCAATGCACCAGATAGTGTAGCGAACCTCTGGAGATCTTAGAGTCAAGGATGGATTGGATCTCGTATTCCGGTTGTCCTTGAACCAGGAGGGGAGAGGTGGGGACAACTGGAACTGAAAAGGCATTCTGGACCACCGGTTTGAGAAGGGAAACATGAAATACAGAGGGGATCTTCATGGAAGGTGGGAGAGTGAGACGGTATGCCACCGGATTAATCCTTTCGGATATAGCAAAGGGTCCAAGAAATCTGGGTGCGAATTTCATAGAGGGTACTTTCAGCCGTATGTTCCTGGATGACAACCAGACCTTGTCGCCAGGTTTAAGGTCCAGAGCAGGTCTGCGGTGGCGATCTGCCTGATTCTTTTACCTATTAACTGCTTGCCTTGACCTGGTTTTTTTCCACAGGTCTTGTAAGGTTTTTATCCTGTCATCCACCACTGAGACCCCTGAGGAGGGTAGAACAAGAGGAAGAGTGGAAGGATTGAAGAACGGCGACTCCAGGGTAGAGCTGCTTTGTGCGTTATTGTGGGCGAATTCTGCCCAAGGTAAGAGTTCAGCCCAGTCATCTTGAGAATCCGACGTAAAACAACGTATATTCTGTTCAAGGGACTGGTTAGTCCTCTCCGTTTGACCATTGGTCTGTGGGTGGTATCCCGATGAGAAATGGAGGGCGATACCTAGCTGGAGGCAAAACGAGCGCCAGAAACGAGAAATAAATTGCGATCCTCTATCTGAAACAATTTCCAAGTGTACTCCATGTAACCGAAAAATCTCCCTGATTAAGATGTCAGCTAATCTGGGAGAGTTGGGCAGGCCCTTGAGGGGTATGAAATGGACCTGCTTTGAAAAACGGTCTACTACTACAAGAATCGTGTCCATACCCTTGGAACTAGGCAAGTCATAGCCTTTTTAAGGGCATACATAGTTACATAGTTACATAGTAGATGAGGTTGAAAAAAGACATAGGTCCATCAAGTTCAACCTATGCTAAATTTAGACAACAGATACTTTATCCTATATCTATACTTACTTATTGATACAGAGGAAGGCAAACAAAAAAACCCCAATGATGGGAAAAATTAATTCCTTCCTGACTTCAAGAATTGGCAATCGGATGAATCCCTGGATCAACATCCTTCCCATGTATATTTATTTGGTATATCCCTGTATACCTTTCCCATCTAAAAAGATGTCCAACCTTTTTTTGAACAAATCTATTGTATCTGCCATCACAGTCTCCATGGGTAATGAATTCCACATTTTAACTGCCCTTACTGTAAAGAACCCTTTCCTTTTGTTGCTTGTGAAATTTCCTTTCCTCCAACCTTAAGGGATGGCCCAGAGTCCTTAGTACTGCCTGTGGGATGAATAGTTCTTTTGAATGCTCCTTGTATTGTCCTCGAATATATTTGTGTATAGTTATCATATCCCCTCTTAGACGCCTCTTTTCTAATGTAACTAAATCTAATTTAGCTAGCCTCTCCTCATAAGTTAGATTGTCCATCCCCTTTATTAATTGGGTGGCTCTTCTCTGCACTCTCTCTAGTTCCATAATGTCTTTTCTTAGAATTGGTGCCCAAAATTGTACTCCATATTCAAGGTGTGGTCTTACTAGTGCTTTGTAAAGGGGCATAATTATTTTTTCTTCCCTTCCATCCATTGCCCGTTTGATGCAAGATAAGATCTTGTTTGCCTTTGCAGCTACTGCATGACATTGGGCACTATTGCTAAGCCTGCAGTCTACATGCACTCCTAAATCCTTCTCCATCAAGGATTTCCCCAATATATCTCCATTTAATTTGTAAGTCGCCTTTTTATTCTTGCATCCCAAATGCATAACCTTACATTTATCTGTATTAAACCTCATCTGCCATTTACCTGCCCACGTTTCCAGTCTCTCCAAGTCCTTCTGAAGAGAAATTACATCCTACTCTGATTCTATTACCTTACACAATTTAGTATCATCAGCAAAGATGGAGACTTTGCTCTCGATCCCAACCTCAAGGTCATTAATAAACAAGTTAAACAGCAGCGGTCCCAGTACCGATCCCTGAGGTACTCCACTCACGACTTTAGCCCAACCTGAAAAAGTTCCATTTATGACAACCCTCTTGTGCGAAACCATATCAAAAGCCTTTGCAAAATCTAAGTAGACCACATCAACTGCATTACCATGGTCTAAATTCCTACTTACAGTGGCGGCCGCCTTTATCCTCGTGCGGCCGTATCGGTGCAACTCTGATAACCGCGGACAGATGCATTTTGTTGTTTCTTTGTCCGGAGTGTATTGCGGTATTTTAGCGCTCGTAATATTAGCATTTTATTATCGCTGTCTGCAATACTGCAATACCGTCTAAAAACTCAGGGGGGCGTTCGCGAGCTGTTGTCTTGGAAGTCTAATACTTTAGCAGTTCAACCTACGTCAGTACACAGTCTGCGTGTGCGCGCGCAGTATTTGTAAATTTGCATATTTATACATGCATTTGCAGTGCTGTATGTCTCATTTGAAAATTGTTGAAACGCATAGGCTTGTGCTGTAACAGTATCACATTTTGGCATATACAAGGCTCTCCCCTCGCTCGCCCCCGCACACACAGGATAATTTACTGCACTGCAGGGTATTTCAACTTCTTATCTTCTCTACAGTGCAGTACACCTCTCCCACACCATTCCTTTGAATGTATGTCTTTCTGGTTTCCATCACATTCCTGCTTGCTTGCGAAGTTCAAGAGTGATATTTTATTTTATTTTTTTATTTTTATTTTCTCCACAAGCATGCGTCTGTAAATTCACCACTGCTTGCTTGCGAAGTTCAAGAGTGAGTGACCAAAAAAAATATATTTTTTTTTCTCCTCATTTTTTATTTATATTTTTTCCACACAAGCCTGGCTAAACCATCTTGATATTACGATATTCAATCTGTGCTGTAGCTTTTGACTGCGACACTGCGTTTCACTGCACATGGTTGATTTGTGTGCTTTTTATGTACTGTATTTGGGGG